>ML778347.1:560789-583340 GCA_009831015.1 Picea engelmannii
CCAAGGTAGTAAAAACATCCTGTCATATAACTCAATGTATCATAATGAAAGAAAAGTTTTATCATATAAATCCAGATCACTTGCGAGCAAGTGTCCTCAAAGAATAAGTTAGGTAAGTGCGCCAGAGAGGGATGTTACATTTTAAAATTATTTGATATGATCAAATTATTCTCTCCTATTTCTCGTGAAGAAGATATGGATGCATTTGTATGTGTTGAAGAAGATTGTATATATGATGTTGATCACAAAGAAATTTTGATATTGAATCCCTCCTTCAATATTTTATATTATTAAAAGACTTGTTGATGCACATAAGGATCATATCAGGTTATTGAAGAACCATTTTATTGAATAAATTCGAGCAATAAAGACCTAGGGTTTGTTTCCTAAGCATTCTCCTAACTCAAGATATTCAAGATATATCTTTTAGCCAAATAGGAGTACCACCTCTTTAAAAACACGAGGGGATTCACATCCTCATGAGGTTTCCATTTTTGTCTTAATATATTCAAACATCAACATTTTTTGTGACCATACCGGGGAGCCATTTATTTTCAAGATATTTGAGGCCTTGCTTCAAATCAGGTAAAGGAGCCAGAGTCTCCATGGTTGAAAATTTTGAAAATAATATTCACGAAGATTGTTGTTTGTTCTAGATGTACAATGTTTATAAAAATATTATTGAAAGATGTTGCAATGACCTCAAAAATACCCAATAAACACAAAATATTTAGGAGAATGAACTCCCTGTCAACTCCATTTGAAAGACTAAAAAATCTCAAAATGTATATTATGATTCCTTTGAAGAATTTCATTCATATCATGATGCTACTTTAAATTATCCATGAATCCCATTAATGTGTTTACAAGACTCATAAAAACAAATAATTACCCAAAGGAGGCGATTTCATAGAACCCCATTAAATCTACCAGAAGTAGATTTTCAGATGTCTGATATTCCTTTGAAAACATTTTCTACATTCTTTGGAAATATTTCAGAAGATGCATAGAAACACTTCTTTAATTTCAAAAGTATATGTCATGAATTCAACCTCATTGAGGACAATGTTACATGTAAATTATTTTTACAAACTCTATGAGGGGATTATTTTGAATGGTATAGTTTATTATGACCTAACTCTAGTACCAATTGGGGTGTGTTAGAAAATTCATTTGCAGAAAAGTTCATCCCGAGACTGCATTCATATGTTTTTTCTTATGCTTTAAATGTTTCTTCCCACCCACCCTCTCCCATATGGACACAATATAATGAAGTGAATAAATCTTAAGAACAATCTAATCAAATATTGGATGAATTTTCTGATTAAAGTCATATTGCTAAATATGAAGATGAAAATTCCAATTTGCAAGAAGGAAATTTCATCCTCCTATATACTCCATATGAATATCTTTCAAGCAAAAAAATTTGAAAATGAAATCGAGGAACCTCCATCAAATGCACAAGAATAATTCATCCTTGCAATATATGATGAAAATTTGCAAGAGCACTTATAGAAAGAAGAATTAGTGAAATAAATGAATCTTAAGAAGAATAATGAGCAAGATTCCCTTTACATGAAGGAAGATTCGTTTCAAGACATTTTTGATGAATCAAGAATCTTGGAAGTAGTTGGAGATAAGAAAAAAGATGAATGTATTCTAAGATTGGAAATTCCTCATCCAATCAAAGACAATAATATTCTTGAGCAACCAAAAATTGAATTCATTGAATCATGGTTCCAAAGCATTGCTGGTGAAGTAATGCAATCACATTTTGAGTGCATGTGGTTTTATTTTTCTCTAGTACACATTGAGAGTGCCCCTGATTCATTGATAAATCCCCAATATGTTTCACAATTTTGGAGATCATTCTAAAGATCAACTGGATGCTTGATTGGATCCATTGGAAATATACCTACACTTGAAATTTTCTCTTCCCTTCAATTAAAGTAGGGTAGGTAGATCATGTCTGTACATATTTTGTTACTTCAGTTCAATTTTTGCACAATAAGGCAGTCTCTATATTGAAATTTTAAGATAACTCCATGAAAGAGGAAGAATTACAAGAATTTGTTTTGAATATGACTCCATATCCCAATGGAGAAGGGATTTGTTTTTCAAATTCCGGGTTCTCAACAACCCACAGGGGGTCACTCTCTTGCAGTTGGAGCCAGTTGTTGACCAAAATTGGTCATCTATATTTTCACGCCCCTGGAATAATAAAAAAATGATGTTAAAATAAGAAAATTTGTGAACAAGATAAAGTTTATTGTGTAGTCCTCAGGCCCAGCTTCATCGCACATTTTTTGGATCTGAAATATGAGTTCATATGCTCAAGATACCCAAATTTCCATCAAAGAGGAAAAGGTGCTTCTTTCATGTGAAACAAAGACAATTTATTGGAATTACGATTTCTCGGAACTATGCCCATTTTCTTAGAATATCTCGGAGCTATATCCATTTTCTTAGATTATTTTGTGGAATGAACCACACAATTTCTTATGGTATAAACCACATAAATCCATGGAATATACCATGTAAAATATCTTGTGGAAAATACCACATTTATCTTAGAATATACTCTCCATACTTAGAATTATTTTATACTTATTATATCTCCATTCCACAACCTCCTTTTCCCTCCACTTTCCCTCACCATTTTCCATAATTTATTTTGTCTCTTTGAACAGATAAACGAAATTCTGTTTACTTCCCTCACCTCATTTCCATTTCTCCACTTCTTTCCTTACGCTTACTCCATGACCCCTCCTTCTTCATATGCCTTATCCCTCCCTTGTTACTTATACCTCCTTATCTCTCCACCTTACCTTACTTCCCTTTCACTCCTTCCATGCTTAACTTATTCCCTAATATTTTATTACCCCACCCCTTAACCTCTTCGGTGGATTCACCTCATTCTCACTTACCTCAAATCCTCACCCTCGACTCCACCCGTGATACCTACATTTTACCCCCACCTAACTTCCACTACCCATAAATTACCCCCTTCCCTAACTACCCACTCCCTCTCTCCTCTTAGGAATCCCTCCCCATACTTAACTATTATTCCAAAGTCTTCACCCTTAAACCATTAACCAATGAGAATTCTCCATTCTCAACCAAAAAGATTGTTCCACATGGAAACATGTGAAGAGATGACAAATGACATCATATCAATGGTGCCATATGGCAGTTCATGGAAGGAGACACATGACAGTTAATCCTTGGTGACATGTGGCAACTTATTAGCGGTTACACATGGAGGCATATTATTGGTTATATTTGGTGTCAAATGAGATAATGACACATGGTACATTACTGTTGGATGACACATGGAAATATTTGGTTGACTGACTCATTAATTACTGGGAATGAGGTGGAGGATGATTTGTTATCTAAATTATTATTATTTAATTAATTTTCTAAGGGGAGTTCGAACCTTCAAAGCTCCATAGTCTCCTTTCTCAATGTTCCTTATCAAGTGTATATTCCATTCTTTCATATATAAACTAAATATTTGTAAATTCCCATGCACGTGGGATAATTTTTATGAATCAAATTCTAAATTTTCAAAGGAAGGAAGAAATTTAATCAAAGGCTGTGATTTTCCCAAGACATTTGATCGACGGTCCCTAAGTCACGATATTGTAGAGGCCATAAGTTGAGCTCCATGTGATGAAATTGTGAAAATGGTATATCATTGGAAAGGTATTCCGATGAAGAATATGTTGTTGTAGGTTTCAAAGGTTGAAAGTGACTACTTTTTTCCCAACAAATTGAAATATAGGTCAACTTCATTTTTAATGGATCTGCATGACAATGCAACTTCATGAGCTCATATCTTGAGATATGTGCGGGGGATTTGGAAAATTTATACCATTGCAAAGATAAGACAATAAATCTCACATCTAAAGAGATTTAAATGGATTAAAGGTTGATTATCACTTCCATAAATTTAAAGCACAATCCCACTCTTTTAAGGGAAATTAATTAAATTTTGAAAATAAAAGTTTAATTAAAAACGTTTATTAAAAAATGAAAAAAGGATTCATTTGAAAGATGCAGATATTAATGATGTAAGTTAATTATTGAGGAATTAATGAGGAATTAATTAAACAAAATAATTCAAGAAGAAAAGTGTATGGGAAATTCAAGAAAGGAAAATCCCTAACTACTCAAGTAGTTAGAAGATCTAATTTTAAAAAGGGAAGAACTGCTTCATCAAGGGTTCCAAAATCATAATTATTCAGAGCGGAAGGGGAAGAATAGCATAAGAAGAAAGTATATACATATCATGGATTGAAGCTTCTAATCAACAAAGAAAACTCTCCATCTTCTCCACTCTTTTTCTTCTTCTACACATATTTCTCATGGCTTCATGTTTATATTTCTAAACCAATCATGGGGTTGCGTTTTCAGTGTTCTTCTTGTATTCTTCAAAATAATTTTCTTATATGATCATGGAGCATTTACAACCATGTATATGACTATCAGATATTTTGTAATCAAGAATATATTTGATGAATAAAAACTCCACAAAGTAGTACTTCGGGGTTGATTTCAATTGTGTAATGTAACTTTGAGTTTTAAGTATGAGATATTTGAAATTAATCAATCAAATTCTCTTTTGATCTTCGAAGTAATACTCTTTTAAAATTCTTTGAGATGATCAAATTATTCTCTCCTATTTCTTGTGAAGAATTGTATGTAATTAATAAGATTGTATATTTGATGTTGATCCTAAAGAAATTCTGATGTTGAAGCCCCCCTTCAATCTTTTTTATGTTAAAATAATTCTTGTTGCACATAAAGATTAGATTAGGTTATTGAAGAACCATTTTATTGTATAAATTCGAGAAATAAAGAACTAGAGTTTGTTGCCTAATCATTATCCTAACTCAAGATATCCAAGATATATCTTTTAGCTAAAGAGGAGCACCACCTCTATAAAAACACATGGGGATTCATATCCTCGCGAGGTTGTCATTTCAGTCTTAACAGATTCAAACGTCAACATTATGCTGGTGATATTTCAGTCTAGTTGTCAAATAGTTGTTGCCCCCTCATCCCATAGAAATTCCAAAAATTGGCAATTATTAAGGAGATGATCTACATTTTCACCTTTAATGCAAAAAAGGTGACAAAATTATGGTCCCTCGAAGCCTCTATAGGCTAATTTTCACTAGGTGAGAGTTTATCCTCTTGATAGTAACCATAGGAATAAGGAGGTTTTTGGCCTTAAGTTTTGTTTCCATATTTTGGTCCATATTTATGGTTTTGGGAGCTATGAATTCCTTATAGCTAGAAGATAAGCCTCTTGAAAATTTAATCCTCCATTTGGTCGATAGCCCCATAGAATCTTATCTTCACCTTAATGTATTTTTATTTTTCTAGCTGTCAATTCTTCTCAAAATATATATCCCAATCCAAACCAATGAGGAATGGGGCACAATGTTCTTCAATTAGCCACAATATCCATCTACAATTTGGCTACAAGGGGGCCTAGTAGTGGGATAGTTTCATTTTTTCTTATTCAACATGACTTCTTGTATCTTCTCTAAGTCTTATCGTGTATTCCATTTTGGTTTTTGTTACCAAGAATCATCCTAGAATAAGGATGTTTGGACATTTGTGACTTCTCAAAAGAAATGATTTTGGATAAGATTAATGTTCTTCCATGCGACATTCCAAATTCAAGACCCTATATGGTGACCCTCCATTCAAACTATTTCTTGTTCAATGATATTGGGATTGTGTTTTCTTCTCCAAATCTTACCCCATAGTTTGCTAACACTTTGAATCCATTGCCACTAGGTTTTGGCACCAAGAGAAAAGATTAATATTTCCAAAGATCTTAGACCCAGTCATCTATATAGTTTTGGAAGATAGTTTATTGCAAGAAATTAGAGACCATTTTATCTCTTTTTTGGCCCCTCCTCAGAGGAAGGAGCGTTGTAGATTGCAAACAAATTTCAACACAATTTTGGGAGCTGGACGCGATGAAAATTGATAGAGGGGCATAGCTTGAAGGACAAAATTTAAAAGAGCTAGACATCATGTGATGTTAAGAGAATGGAAGTTCTAGATATCTAGTTTAGATTCCATTTTAGAGAGTAATTTATCCCAAGATGCATTACAACAAACATTTCACTAGAGGGGATCCCAAATATTTGGATGGAAGAGTTCTTTGTTGAAAACCTATAATTCTTGAAACATTAATTTAAACAACATGTGGCGTATTAAAGAAAAGACATTGGGACTTACACTCATTGATACAATTTTCATAAGTAGCCATGAAATATGATAATACTTGTTTGAAGGAATAGGCTTCGTGTGAAATTGGAACTCCCATAAGCATTGTTTCAATTTTTTTTTGTTGATGTATGGCTACAATATCATCTCCAAGGAGCCTTAATCCTTTGATTTTTTTCACTTCAAATACTTCCTTAAGGGAGCGTCCAATTCCCTATTCCATCAAAACAAAGAGGAAAGGGGAAAGGGGATCCCCCTGCCTTATGCCTTGAAAAGGGGGAAAGGTTGAAGAGGGGGGACTGTTAACGAGGATAGATAAAAAGGTCATAGAAGTGAGGGAAATAATCCAATTGATATCAATATTAGAGAAGCAGAAATCAAAGAGAACTTGTTTAATATACTTCCAACTCAGTTTGTCGAAATCTATGGACATATCAATCTTAATGAGCATGAAAATTGTTTTGGTGGTTTTAAGTGAATGGATCATTTCATGGGATAATAAGATATTGTCCAAAACCTACCACCCATTTACATATCTAGATTTCTCCAAGGAGATGAGAAAGGGAAGGAGCAATTTTAGGAAATTATAAATGAATTTCGTGATGATTTTATAGATTACATTGCAAAGGGAAATACATTGAAATTAACTAGGGTCCTAATCATTGTTTTCTTTGGGTACAAGAGTGAAGAAGGTATAATTAAGGGAAGGTAGGATTGTTGAAGATATTTGAGAATATTCAACTAGCTTCCAGACATCATGATGGATAATAGGCCAACATACATGGAATAAGTCTGAAGTAAATCTACCCATCCCAGAAGCTTTTCCTTTGGCATATCCATAACTACTTACTCCACTTCAGTTAATGTAATTTCCCCCAGGAGGGCATCATTCTACTCCATAATTACCAGTAGAGGGTTGTGTTGCATTATTTTCTATATATCTCCCCCTTATCCTGTTATGGATATGAAAGTATATATCAATAATAATTTACCAATTCTTTCTTAATATATTCATGGGTTACTATTTTATTCCCTTGACTATCCTTCAGAGTTGAAATTATATTGTAACGACGATGTTGAATCATTGTTCTGTGAAATATCTTAGTTTTCTTTTCACCCTCCAACCATCACACACATGGTTTTTTCTTCCATAGTATCTCTTCTTTCCTACCTTATGCCTCTAGTTGAATGTGGAGCAATGATTGCTCCTCAATGAGGGTTTTATTTCTCCCTTCCAAAATTATCCTTAGCTGAACTTGCTCCATTTTTACTTCTAACTCATGTTGGGATTTGATGATGTCACCAAACTCTTCCTTATTCCATTTTTTTAATCGGCACTTGAGGTATTTGAAGGATTTTTTAAATCTAAACATCATCATAAATGTTACAATTTGTTCCTCCTTCCACCAATTCATTATATTGTCATTAAAAGAGGGGTCATCAAGCCAGAAATCCCCAAAGGGGGAGGGAGGACTTTTGTGGTTTCTTGGTAGATTTAGTTCCAGGAAAATCGGTCGATCGTTTGAGCCTATGCTTCACATTGGAGGCTCTCTCACATGAGGGAGTTTGAGAGAAGAAAATGATATATCCTAGAGTTGACATGGCCGTTTCCCCTACACTTATTAGTCTAGGTATGCATACCACTAGTGGTGTCCAAGTCAATCAAATCCAGATACTAAATAGTTTCCTTGAAGTGGCCTAAGTATGCATCTAACCGGTGAATTCCTCCTCACTTTTCCTCCAAGTATTTAATCCTATTGAAATCCCCTCCCATTATCTTGGAATTATCCCCGAGGATCATGTGGATTCCTTGTAGAGATTGCATAAAATTGAAATTTTCTATAGTTGAGTGTGGGTCATAAATTTTGGATATAAATCATGTCTCAACTAGGCCAATCAATTGAAATTTTGTTGTGAGTGTTATTTGAGTTTAAAATAAACAGGAAATATATATTTCAAAAGGCTACCAAAATAATTCTAGACTTATTGATGTGGCTTGAGCATTGATATAAATTGATTGAAAACATTTACAGATGGAAGAGGTTATCTTAGAGATAAATTCACTAGATAATTTAGTCTTCTAGAGCATAAGAATAGTTGGTCATTCCTTGAGAATATTGTTTTAGAGAATCATTTTCTTTATTTTCCCATTCAAGCCTCTAATGTTCCAATAAATTATGCTCATTTGGAACTAACGAGAGTGGCTTTAAACTTATCAATCATTAGTCATATTCTCCTTGAATTTACCAACAATTATCCTACCTCTTGAAGAAGTTTATTATAGCTTCTTCTCCATCTCTTTTTTTCCTCTCTAGAGCCTTTGGAACTTTATTTTATGATACATGTATTAAATCCTAAGGATGAGGAGGTAGTATGATTACCTTTGATTGATTGGCCTTGCATTCCCTAACTTTTTATAAGAGAATTTTTCAAGGGATGCAGTTCTTGATACGACATGGATTAAGGATATTTATTCTCCCAAGATGCTGCTAAATATTTCATATCTAGGTCTCTGAGTTCCATATCATTATAATATTTTTATTCTCCATGATGCCCATCATTCAATATCATTTTTTCATCTCTATCCCCCTTGTTATTGTTGTCCTTATCATGCATTTTCCATCACTTAAATGGATTTCTTGAATCTGTAGGGATGCTAGGGATATTTGATTAGAGTTACTTATAATATTATATTCCCTTCACACTTCCTGGGTCCTCTTCTATATTCTTAGTTAGAATGGCATAGCGATTGCTAGTCTGTACTCCAGAACGGTTCTAGGGAGTAGTGGGATTTTTTACAAGGTGTCACTTAGAAGAAACCCTCTTATATCCTTCTATATATATCTCCACATGGAGCTTAGTAGGAGCAAGGAGAGAGTTGAGGGGGTATTCCATAAAATGATTCCCATGTTCATGGCACTTGTGACATCTAAAGGGTATATGATCATAATCAATAGTATGGATCTAGTTTGAGTCTCTAAATATTAAACATATGGAATCTGGGAGGGGATTGGAAACATTCAAGTAGACACAAATGTTGGAATATGAGTTATATTGAGCATGCTTGGTGTCTTCTGAGATCTTGAAAAATTTTCTTAGGGTATTTTCGATCCCTTCCAAAATTTTTGCATCCTAAAACTCTTGAGGCAAAAAATATAGGTGTATCTATATAGGGGCCGCTATGAAGTATTCCTTGTCAGGGGTAAATTTATTCATCCAAAAGAGGAGGTAGTGCCCAAAAAAGTTAAAGAAGTATGGGAAATTTTCAAAATCACACTCTTCATCCTCCAAATTGTTGAAGATAGTTGTCAATAATCCTTTGGAACCCAGTTTTAGATCAACATGTCCTTTTGGCTTCTAGTGTGTTTTTATCCACCATATTAGTTCTCACTCAATTGGTTATATGCCCATGAACTTCCCAATGATCACCTAGCCCTACATATATCCGATATACTTGTTGATTTTTATGGATGTGATTTCATATTTGGGTGTTGTGGCTACCTTGGGAATTCATTTATCAGTGCACCATGGGAGATCCTTCTCAATATTGGATTACTTTAATGCCTTCGTGTTGCTTGTCATTGCGCTTGGATTCCTCCCTCTCTTGCTCCAAAAGAGTCTTTGTTTGATTTACCCTTATCTATACTCTTCTTTGAATGATGTTTATGATCATGAATCACCTCAACCATAACATTACTAAAGGAGGGAGCAACACCCACCCCTCACCCTCTATTCAATGTCATCATTGGCCTTGCATATATCTGATATACTTGTTGATTTTTTAAGGTAATAATTGTTTCACCCTTTTTCCCAATTTTAGGGTCATACATGTTTTACCTTTATTTTCTAATTTTAGGATCATAAAGATTTTACCCTTTTTCCTACTTTTAGGTTTACAATTGTTTTACCCTTTTTCCCCACTTTAGGGTCATAATTGTTTTACCCTTTTTCTTAATTTTAGGGTCAATTTATACTTTCTTGTTGCAACTACTTTACCCATAATTAGTAAACCCATAATTTATTTGTTACAACTACTTTTCCCATAATTAACTTCTTGTTGCAACAACTTTGACTAGAAAACTTCTTGAAGAATTTCTAGAGGCTTCTAGAATAATTGACTTCTTGTTGACCTTCTAGGAGATTCTAGATTATTCTTGAGGGTCCTCCAATATTTACAAATCCATATCTCCCCAACCGTAAGGAGCCACATGACGTACCACCTATCACCAGAAATGACATGATGCATACTATCCATCTATGATTGTCTTACTTGTAAATGCATTGACATTTATGTCTTTATTCCTTGATCAACTGTGGGTTCCATGACCATACCTTCGGGGCTATCAACATTTGTAGTCGGAATTGCTTCAAGGGTTGACATCAATGACAACCAACTCAATCTTTCAGCGATATCCCCCTTTGGAATTGATGGAAACAATATGATGCAATGTTGATGGAATGGAAACACTTATGCCCATTCTCCCCTTGTGACCATTACTCCCCTTGTAATCATGCCTCTATTCTTTCTCTCGATTTCCATGCCTCTGACTAATCTCTCGCTCTCCCCCTTTGAAATCAATTGAAAATGGTAACTTCCCTTTGGGGATTCTTCCCTTGCTTGAACTATCCTTTGGGATGCTCCCCCTCTCTACATTGTCCTTTGGGTTGCTCCCCTTATCTGCAAGCTTCGAATCTTTCTACTGCCCTTTTTATCTTCATGGTGCTTCCTCATGTAAATACATGAAATATATTAAAACCATTCAAAAAGTCACCGTGGGCTAGAAACTATTCCAAGTTTATGTCGAAGATATTCAAAGGTATCCCTTGGGAGTGGTTTGGTGAAGATATCTGCAATATTCTCTTTTTTCCCAATATACTTGACCCCGATATTCTTCTCTACAAACTATTCATGTATAAAGTGAAACTTGATTGGAATATGTTTCATCTTGGAGTGCATCACTAGATTCTTTGAGATACTTATGGTGCTGGTGTTATAAAAAAATATCAGAATGGGATCATCATATTCAACTTGTGTATCCTTCAAAGGTTTTTTCATCCATAGAACTTGAGTACAATATGTTGTTGTTGCAATATAATTTCTTATATTGTAGATAAAGATATTTATGATTGTTTCTTTCTCAACCATGATACCAAGCACTCACCCAAGTAGAAAGCTTCTCCACTTGTACTTCTTTTATAAGCAATGCAACCTACTGATCTGAAACCGGGGGTGATAAGTTTCCAATAATTGGTTGTTTCTGTCACTCCTTCAAAAGGGTCAGTTATAGATCGTTTTACTTGAGCGATGTGCAATTAAAGGTAAATTTTAAGTCTTATGCACTTGAATTCGAAGTGAATGAAACCACTTTAGTTTTCCTTATGTGCGATATGTCATGCTTGCATTTAACATCCTATGTGTGTAAATTCATGGAAAAAACAACATAAGAACATAATACACATAATGGATATGACACTTCCCTTGATAATGGAGTTCACCCGATGTGGGATACCTCTCCGGGTCATGCTCTAAAGCCTGACCGCTTTATTCTCCTCATTGTAATGACGTCTCTCCTTTACAAGTTGTAAGGCCAAAGTCCCTTTTAGTTGATGACAACAAGAGATCAGAATGTGATCAGGAATGTATACAGCTTCACAATTTCTACTCATAAGGCATCCATGATGTTGACATGAACATCATTCCCACATACTCAATACATAAAAAGATGAAGAATAAAATATGACCTCCATCAACATGGATCCATCAAAAGCCTTAGATATTCTACTCAGATCCAAGCATAAATATGCAACCCATACAAAGATCCTGAAACCATGAGATTCATAACTGCTTCATTGGCCACTTATCATGCAAGTGCCATAATTTCTCTTTCACATATAACTGATTGATTTGACGTGAAAGAAGAGAAGAAAAGAATAGGTAGAAGGAATAAGATGATCTTATTTCCTTGTTGTAGCCTCTCTATGCTCCTTCAGACATGTAACATGCATGCTATGCTACAACATTTAATGACAAAACAACATAATAAAAAAAATGCTTACATTGGCTTCTCCATAACGTAGCTTTCTTATCTGAAGCTCTGCTACAAAAATAGACCTCGTCATTGGATTTGCGTCGCCAAATTACCTAAAAATGACTGTCAAATCATCTCCATCCAAGTCGGACACTTTCAGGCCCAAGAGACACCTCTGCCTTGGTTACCATACCACTGCCTCTACAATAAATGACTCATTCTAGAGTTAAGCTAAAAACAATTTCTTCAGATTAGAAAACTAACACCACCACTGCATTCGTGGCATCATTTTACCTAAAAATGATTGTCTCCATGCCTCAATCTGAGTTGGACACTTTTAGACCCAAGAGGCACCCTTGCCTCAGTTTGCATGCCAAAATCCCTACCAGGTCATACAGTACATACAAATCCGTATGGGTGTGTTCAAACCTCTCTTGTGCTCCGTGTGTGCCGAATGCACTTGTCGTCTCGAACTCTGAACCATAAACCCCTTTTTATACAAATTTCTGGGCAGTTAACATTAACTGAGGTGGTTTGGCATATTGGTTGGCGGAGCTAAGTTTAGTATGTAGGTTTGTAGAGGTCTCGGGGTTGAATCCCATGGACTCCGATCTTTTTGGCACGCTCCACTAAGTTTGGCGATGATTTTTGCGGGCAACCTGCTATTTTTGGCGGAACTGCCACTAAAATGGTGGTCTGTTATGCTATCTTTGGTGGCAGCTTTGGCGGGGGGCGATATTTATGGAGGCCGTTGGAATATGCCACCAAATCTAGTGGAACCGCCCCAGATTTGGAGGCACCTTTTAATATATATATATTTTTTGTTTTTGCAGTCACGGGCCCTCCTTGGGCATTTTGGGGGTGCCATGTGGTGCCCTGTGATTGGGCCACGTGGCATCCGTTGATTGCCCCAATTGGCTGCTGATGTCACCTCTGTACCGAAAACCTCCACATCACCTCCATACTAGACACATGGTGCCTTCTAGGTGGTGCCATGTGGCGCCCTAAAAACCCCAAATCTGAGTGACATGTGGCAGCCTCTGGTGCTGCCATGTGGCATGATGATGTCATCATGACACATGTCATTGTCTAATATTTCCATGTAAGTTGTATGGATGCTGATGTCATCTGTATTGATGATGACATTAGCAGTATGGATGTTGACTCATCCTTGTTGATTGGGCTAGGTTGACCAAAACTTTGAACATTTATATATTTTGATCCGTAACTCTGTTTGATGATCTGTTTGCATCGTTGGAAATATTGTGATTCTCTCTTCATGATCATGCCATTTTAATTGAGTTTTGGTAACTTTAATTTTTTTCCCTTTTCTACCTGCTGAGGCCATTCCGAGCCTCCTAGGACACTTCTGTGATGTTCCCTAGATCCATCCAGATCACAACTCCCAATTGAAAGGACTTTTGGTCCTAAAAATTCATCACATTAAGTTTCATGTCCATTGGACTTACAATAAGAAACCCTTACCCAAACTATCTCACAAGGCCTAACAATATCAACATGTGCCAAAAAAAAGAAGTGATATCAACAATTATCACTTTTACAAAATACCCTTCTACGGGGTTTGAATCAAAACATGTGATTTACAAAATATGGCCACTCTCAACTAACTCAAGGATTTTCCCCATTTTTTCAACCATTTTTCTGAACATGTCCTCTTTACTGAGCTGTCCTTTCTCTAGTAGTTGGTCTTCTCTTGGTGGTGGATTTTCTCGTAGAATTGCCTGACTGGTTGTCTCCCTCGGAGGTGTTTTCCTAGTCTTCATGTCCCTCTTTAGATGTAGATCTAGATGTAAGGCCCAACAAGTGGACTCATGATGCCCATCTCTGCTACAATGGTTGAAGTAGCCTTTCTCCTCTAGAGGTGCATTCCCTCTGCTCTTTTCTGTGTGTGGAAAGAAATATTCCCTCCCCATCCTTCTCCTGGTTTCCATAACCTTCCTGCACAAGGATTTTTTCTTCCAACACTGGGACACTATGTGGTTACTCAATCCACAAAAAGTGCATGGTATTTGATGCCACAAGCTCTGTCTTATATGATCAACATGCTTATAATCAAATGGAATTTTAGAGTTTCGAGATTTCTTATACCTCGGTGAGTTTCCTGTGGAGTTAGACTAGAAAGAAGAGTTGGTATCAACTCTGTCATTGTGATGCTCATATTTCCACGGAGATGTCTCTAATCCTCGATCATGAGAAGTTGTGCTCTCAACATGCAATGAATCAATTTCATCTCTTGATGAACTGTTGACCTCTGAAGTCTTAATGACTGTCTTGGGGTATTCTTCCTGAATGGTTTTGGAGATTTCTCCAACATCCTTTGGGACATAGCCTACCTCGGCATATTGAGGCCAAATGACTACCTCAATGGGATCCACAATACCTTGTCCATTGATTCCAAGGCATCCTCCTTTGTATCCCATTTTTATCATCAAATTTAAGCCGATGCAAGAAGCATTTTGTTCAAGGATTTCAAAAGAATCATTAGCGTCAATCAATAAAGGAACTACACATGGTTTATTTACCTCCACCTCAAACTGGGACCCTTGGTCTGCTTCTTGATATGTGTCCAGTTGTTCCTGGTGAGAAGGATCAGTGGAAGATGCTTCTAGGAATCCTCGGTTTATGGATGCATGTAGGTCATCTTCATTTGCATGAAAAAGTGTGCATTCATTGGCATTGTCATGCTCGAACCCATAACTGGTGAAGTTTCCAAGGTCACAAGATGGTCTTATCACTGTCTCATTCATAAAGCCTTCCTTTGTCTACATCTTCATGGCTTGCAATTTCTCTTGCAAACTTTGGTTCTCTTCTTCTGCAACATGCAACAATCTCTTCAACCCAACATTCTCTACTTGAAGCATTTGGTTGAGCTCTTGAAGCTCATCGAACCATGATTGTTTTGGTGACCTTGCCATCCTTAGACTCAACACCTACAATCGGTATCAAACCTGCTCTGATACCGCATGATCTGAACCCAGGGGTGATAATTTTCCAATAATTGGTTGTTTTTGTCACTCCTTCAAAAGGGTCAGTTATAGATCATTTTACTTGAGGGATGTGAAATTAAAGGTAAAGTTGAAGTCTTATGCACTTGAATTTGAAGTAAATGAAACCTCTTTAGTTTTCCGTATTTGCGATATGTCATTCTTTCATTTAACATCCTATGTGTGGAAATTCATGGAAAAAATAACATAAGAACATAATACACATAATGGATATGACACTTCACTTGATAACAAAGTTCTTCCGATGTGGGCTACCTCTTCGGGTCATGCTCCAAAGCCTGATCGCTTTATTCTCCTCATTGTAATGATGTCTGTCCTTTACGAGTTGTAAGGCCAAAGTCCCGTTTCGGTGACGACAACAAGAGATCAGAATGTGATTAGGAATGTATACAACTTCACAAGTTCTACTCATGAGGCATTTATGATGCTGACATGGACATCATTCCCACATACTCAACACATAAAAAGATGAAGAATAAAATATGACCACCATCAACATGGAGCCATCAAAAGCCTTACATCTTCTACTCAGATCCAAGCATAAATATGCAGCCCATACAAAGATCCCGACACCATGAGATTCATAACTGCATCATTGGCCATTTATCATGCAAGTGCCACAATTTCTCTATCACATATAACTGATTGATTTGATGTGAAAGAAGAGAAGAAAATAATAGATAGAAGGAATAAGTTGATCTTGTTGCCTTGTTGTAGCCTCTCTATGCTCCTTCAGAATTGTAACACGCATGCTATGCTGCAACATTTAATGAAAAAATAACATAATGAAAATCATGCTTACATTGGATTCTCAAGAACTTAGATTTCTTATCTGAAGCTCTGCTGCAAAAACAGACCTCGTCATTGGATTCACGTTGTTGAATTACTTCAAAATGACTGTCAAATCGTCTCCATCCGAGTCAGACACTTTCAAGCCCAAGAGACACCTCTGTCTCAGTTACTCTACCACTGCCTCTATAATAAATTACTCATTCTAGAGTTAAGCTACAAAATATTTTCTCATATAAAAAAACTAACACCACCACAATGTTCCTGACTTCGAATCATCATATTTTCTCAACTTACAACTAGTTTGCATGGGAGTGATAACTGGTTTGAAATCTTCCATTCCGAACCTCTTTAGCATTTCTCTGATATACTTGGTTTGAGAAATAAAAATTCCTTGGTTTCTTTGATGTATCTAAAGTTCTAGAAAGAAGGATATTTCTCCAAGTAACAACATTTCAAATTCATTCTTCATGTATTTTGCAAATTTCTGGCTTAACCTGTCATCATCACTACCAAAAATAATATCATCAACATAAACTTCAATTAATAAAATATTACCTTGACTTATCTTGATGTAGATGTTGTTGTATGCACTTCGTTTTCTGAACCTTGCTTACTGCAGATACTTATCCAGTTTGGAGTACCATGCTCTAGGAGCCTGTTTTAGACCATACAAGGCCTTCTTTAATTTACATACATAGTCTGTGTTCTCTGACAACTAAAATCCTTCTGATTGTTCATTGTAAACTTCTTCTTCAAGTTCCCCATTCAAAAAAGATGATTTTACATCCATTTGATATACTTTAACATTTTTGGAGCATGCATAAGCTAAAAGTAAATGGACTACTTCCATTCTGACAACTGGGGAAAATATCTCTTCAAAGTCGATTCCTTCAATCTGTGCATATCCTTTACATACCAATCTAGCTTTGTTCCTTGTAACTTGTCCATCTCCATTCAATTTATTCCTGAAAACCCATTTTGAGCCGATCACATTCTTATTCTTTGGTCTTGGAAGCAATTCCCAAGTGTCTTTTTTCTCTATTTGATCCAATTCTTCATCCATGGTCTTATTCCAAAATTCATCATTGATGGCTTCTTCAAAATAGTTTGGTTCAATTGTAGATAAGAGTGCTAGGTGTGTTTGTTCTGGTGAATGGATTTTTCTTCTAGTCTCAACTCTTGCATCTTTGTTTCCAATAATCTGATCTGAAGGATGATTCTTCTATACTCATTTGCTAGGTGTCTTTGGAAATACTTTTTGAACTTTCTCTTCTGCTTCTATCCAATTCTCTTCATATTCATCTTCCTCTTCTAATTCTTTTTCATCTTCTTCTTCAAAAAGTTGTTTCATTGATTTGTTTTCTTCTTCCTTTGATTCTGGTCTGCCTATTTAATCAATTGTTACATTGATGCTTTCCATAACTTTGTTCAACCTTAGATTGTAACACTTGTATTATTTCCTTGTACTTGAGTAACCAACAAGTATTCCTTTTTCCACATGAGAGTCAAACTTTCCCATTCTTCCATCTTCTCTTTTGATGTAGCATTTGCTTCCAAAAACTCTAAAGTGCTTCACATTTGCTGGTATTCTTTTCCATAGCTCGTAGGGAGTTTTATCAGTGTTGTTTCTAAGCATTACTCTGTTTTGAATGTGAATTGGTGTATCCACTGCCTATGTCCAAAATATATTGGTCAATTTGGAATCCATTAGCATTGTTCGAGCCATTTCTTGTACTGTCATGTTCTTTCTTTCAACAACTCCATTTTGTTGAGGTGTCCTAGTAATGAAGAATTTCCTTTTTATTCCATGACTGCTAAGTAGTCCATAAATTCCTTTGAAGTTAACTCTTCTCCATTATCATATCTCAAACATTTGATTCTTGAATCCATCTCATTTTCAACCATTTCTTTGTATATCTTGAAGTTTTCAAAAGCTTCTGACTTGTTCTTGAGAAAGAAAACTGCAGTCATTCTTGTATAATCATCAACTAATAACATAAAATATTTTTCACCTTTTAAACCCTTTGTTGTAGTTGGTCCAACTAGATCAATGTGCACAATTTCCAATGGTCTTGTTGTTGAATATTCCTTTGATTTGAATCTGGTCTTTGTTTTCTTTCCTTGTTGACATTGCTTGCATAAAGTGTTGGTTGGTTTCGTGATCTGGGGCATTTCTCTGACCGCTTCTCTTTTGTTCACTTTGACAAGGTTATCAAAATGCATATGACCCATTCTTCTATTCCATAGCCAACTTTCATCTTCCTTTCCTAGAAAACACTTTTCATTTCCAATTTCACTTAACACATATATGTTGTTTGAAGTTATTGTAGCTGTACCGACCAATTTCCCTGAACCTTCTTTTCTAATCTCACACTTTTTTGAATTGAAAGTAAGTTTATGACCTTGGTCATACATTTGACTCACACTTAGAATATTATGTTTCATATCTTCTACCAGTAGAACATTTTGTGCCTTTTCGTTCTTGTTCCCAATTTAGACTGTGCCTTCTCCAATGATTTTGGATGAATTATCATTTCCAAAGGAGACTGATCCATTTTTTTCTTTTCATAATGTAAATTTTTTTTCTTTATCACCTGTCATGTGTTTTGAACATCCATTGTCAACATACCAATTGTGTTTCTTCTGCATAGCTTGTAGAGTGACTCTACATTCTTCATTGTTATATTGATCTTGCTTTCTTATTTATGTTGTTTTCTGAGGTTCTTGTCTGTGACTGTTGTTATTCTGTTGAGGTTCTTTAGGAGGGACTGCCATTCTGCAATCCTTGGCCATGTGTCCAAAATTGTTACATTTGTAACATTCCACTTCAGTGCTCAAAGATTCAAATCCATTGTAACTTCTTCTTTGTGTGTCACTAGGTCTCCTTGAATAATCCCTTTGTGTATAACTCTCAAAGTTGTTACTATTCCTGTTGTTAGCTCTGCAATTCACAACTTTATGTCCAAAATTATTACATGCATAACATAAACCAAAAAATATAGTTTGATACCTGGGAGTTGAAGATCTTATGAAAGGAGGTGCTCTTATGAATCCTTCTTCTTCTTGAGGCCTATCTATCTGTTGTTGATTATGAAATCTGAATCTTCTTGGTGTAGGAGTGTCCCTGTAATCTTCCTTGTATATATTCCTATTCTCTTTGATTGTTTCTACATAGCTCTTTGGATTTGTTTCTTGCTCTATTGTTTTGGAGCTTGATCCCTTTTCTGTTTGATTGTATCCAAGTCCAGTCTTGTCAAGATGAGATTTTTGACTATTGATAATGTCATTCAAAACTTTTGAGCTATTCTGCATATTTTTCTTTTGAATATCCTTTCTTAGTGTGACAACCTCTGCTTCCAAGTTTCCAATGATCTTGTCATTTTCTTCTAGTTGTTATTTGAGTGCTTCTTCAATTCTTTTATCTTATTCTATTTGAACCTTCAATTTTGTGATCATTTGTTCTAGTTCTCGAGTGTCATTTTTCTTGTCTAGTTCTACTTGTAGTTTCTTGTTTTTCTTCTTTTCTCTTCTGATAACTTCTATGGCACACATTAATTCTTCTCGATAGTCAACTTCTGCCTCTTCAATTTCTTCATCGACTTCTTCACATTCTTATTTAGCTTCTTCATATTCTTCTTCAGAGTCTTCTTTGTCAGAGTCTTTTACTGCCATGAATAGTACTCTTCCTGTCTCATTGTCACTGACTTCATCTTCATCTGATGATGAGATGTCTTCTTTGGTGTATAAGATTTTCTTGAAAACTTTCTTTGTACTTCTTTTGCCTTTATATGTGTGTTTTCCTTTTGAGTAACCTTCATCATTTCTCTTTTTCTTATGAGGATATTTGTTAGCAAAATGACCAATACCATCACAATTAAAACAAATTAAAGGGATCTTACCTCTATACCTACCGTTGGTTCCCTTGTTAAGTTTTTTGACGAAGTTGGCCACTTCTTCATCATCTTCCTAGGCATCACTACTGCTTCTATATTCTTCTTGTTCCTTTTTCTTTTTCTTTGATCTTTTGGATGCCTTGAAGGCTGCTTCTTTTACATCTGGATTTTCCTACTCAGTTCTCATTTCATATGCTGTGAAGATTCCATGTAGTTCGTCCATGCTTGTTGAGTCTAGATGTGATCTTTCTTCTAGTGATGATATCTTAGGGTTGAATCTCATAGGAGGATATCTTAGTATCTTTTGAACAATTACAAATTCTTCAATTTCTTCTTCCAATCCTATGATTGCATTCATTGTTTCATCGCCTCGTAAGAAGTAGGCTATGGTATCTTCATCTTCCTTCATTTTTAATTGTTCGAACTGACCTCTGTAACTTTGAAGCTTTGCTTCTTTGACTTTTGTATCTCCTTCATAAATATTTTGAAGCTTGTCCCAAATATCTTTAGCGGATTTACAGTGTGAAACTTTGGTGAATACCATATCACTGAGACCATTCAAAAGTTCATTTGTGGCTTTGGAATTATTCTCACTGATTTTTACTTCTTTGTCATTTGTTGGTGGAATTGGTGGTGTTGTTTATCCATCTACAATTGATTTCCAAACTTGAAATCCCTGTGCCTGTATATATGTCCTCATCCTTATGCTCCAAAAAACATACTTTTGTTCATCAAACTGTGGTATTCCATTTTTATATGAGTTGGTACTCTCCATGATCTACCTTTCAGTGGTTAAACTGATTTCTTTAGGAACCTGCTCTG
Source organism: Picea engelmannii (assembly GCA_009831015.1). Taxonomy (NCBI): domain Eukaryota; kingdom Viridiplantae; phylum Streptophyta; class Pinopsida; order Pinales; family Pinaceae; genus Picea; species Picea engelmannii. Next base: position 581,604 of record ML778347.1, read on the forward strand.
ATACCAATTGTTGGATTACTGAGAGGGGGGGTGAATCAATATTTAATCATTTTTAACCATATAATCTAAGTGTTATATCAATGAAGAATTATCATCCAATAACTGCAGAGTAAATAAGCAATGAAAAAATGAACAAACATACACATACAAAGTACACCAATGTTTTATGTGGAAACCCAAATTGGGAGAAACCCACATAATTCTTTTTCTTATACGTCTTGAAGAATTACATTAATTGGAAGCACCAACTTCCTTTGTTTTCTAGATACAACTGGAAGGAGGCTCCAACCCCCTAGTTTCTCAGGCTACAACCTGAGGGAAGCTCCAACTCCACAATTCTCTGGCTACAACCAGAAGGAGGCTGCAACCCCCTATGTTCTCCGACTACAACCAAAAGGTGGTTACAACCACCTGTCCTTGCCCTGCCCTGCCACCCTGAAGTAGAAGTAGAATGATGTAACCAATGTCAACCTGTCACTATGATATATACTGCTGTAAACATGTACCAATAAATATGAACCATGCATCAACCTATACCTCAACCTGTAATCAACCTGTACCATAAACAAGTGCATCAACCATGCACCAACCTGTACCAAATAACCTGTAATCAACCTGTACCATAAAAAAGTGCATCCAACCATGTACCAAGTATGTACCAATCATGTGTCAACTAATTATTAACTATGACTCATCAATATGTACCGACATCATCAACTATACACCTCATGTATGTGCCAACTCATCAACTAATTGTCTCAACCATGTACTCAACATGTACCTCAACCAAAATCCCTCATCAATTTCATCATCCAAATATGATTTGTATCTTTGTAATAGACCTGGTGTATATGATCATGTTCTTGCAAACCTTCCTTAACTTCAACAACAAGAGACTAGCATTTTCATCAAACTTTTCTTTAGTCTCACATGCCTAGTTTTGGATTAGTCAACAACCATAAATTGAAGTAATCATATCTTTGTACTTGTAATGTATAAATATCTAAAAATGATACAAAATGTTCTTCTATGTGTTTTATGAAATTCCTCCAGGTTTCACTATTTGGAACCTCTCAGAAAAGGAGTTATAGCAAAAATGACATACTTTGTTGAATTCTAGCTTATTCTAGAGAGTGAACTTGTAGAGAGTTCCCCACATGGAATATTTGTTTAATTGATCATAAACTGTTAAAAATCATACTACCGACTGTACCCTAACCAACTCATTTTGTTTCACTGAATTTGGATCAGTTATGAATAAGTTATGACGTTGTTACCCGAAACACCTGTTTTTGACTAGTTTCAAGACTAGCCACAAACCCTATTTTCCATGGAGTGTAACTCAAAAAATACAATGAACCACAAGCTAAATTTTTTACCATTGATACTTGTATATGTTTTCTCAATGGAATAGAAATTTCACAATCTGAGTCATTATAGAAAAAACATTATAGCGAAAATGGTGAGATGACCTGTAAATAACATACCTTAAAAAGCACCATCAAAAGAATTTATCCTTCCTTGCATTTCGGCCTTCTTTTCTTCACCTTCCCTCATAATTTTGGCTTAGATATCCTTGGTTACCTCAAACACTTATATATATTCAATATTCTCAAGTGTGATTAAAATGAGATAGCCTTGCCTCTTATTTATACTCTCCAAGTAGCTTCCTTAAAAACATCTTCTAGGTCACTTGGCCCCACTTTCCTTATTTTAGGGTTAACCCACTTCTAATTT
>ML778347.1:583776-609029 GCA_009831015.1 Picea engelmannii
AGGGTTAACCCACTTCTAATTTCTCCATTAAATTTATTATTAAAATAATTTATTTTGTATTCACTTTGAATTATAATAAACTCATTACTTCACTTTATTATTTACCTTTTAAAATCTCTTAAACCATTTTGACTACTTTGACCTTTTGGGGCTCCTAGATGACATATGAGGGTCTTCGAACTTCATAAGGCCACAACTCTCAAACTGTGAGGATTTAGGTGACGTTCCACATGCCACCGTAAATGGAATGAAATGTAATATCCATATAGAATAGTATTATCTGAAAATATATCATAACTCATATTGTTATCCATCAGACAAACTTGGGTCCATTACCCAAACATGAGGTCTCCAACTTCGCATGGCCATAACTTTATAACTATGAGGAGTTATGTAACATTCCACATACCACTAGAAATTGAATGACAAGACGTATCCATCTAGGATAGTTTAACTAACAAATTCATTGCCCTTAATCTCATTATTCTACACTTAAGCATGGGTTCTCTTACTCCACAAAGTGTCTTCCTGTGAGGACTTTCACCATAAGGGGACCTTGATATGCTTGTTGCTTCATGTGATTCTAAGCCATGACCAAATTTTCTTTGAGGTTATGGAGAATGGCCTCTTTTACTGTAATATTTTTGTTAACCTCCTAAACCTTCTAAACACCTGACATGTATGAGAGAACTGACAATGGATTTTTTCCATAGACTACTTCAAAAGGAGTCATGCAAGTAGTTATATGGTAAGATGTGTCGTACCACCATTCAACAAGGGGTAACCATTGATCCCACTAATTTATGTTGGATGAAAAACACTACAAATGCATTTCCAAACATCTATTGACAACTTCATTTTGGCTATCAGTCTAGGGATGATAGGTAGTCATGAGATTCAATTGGGTTCCATGGAGCCAGAACAATTCTTGCCAAAAGTTATTGGTGAAAGTTGGATCTTTGTCAAAGACAATCGAATGAGGCATGCCATGAAGTTTGAATATATTATCCATGATTTTTTTTTCCATTGTGGATGTGGTGAATGAGTGTTGAAGAGCACATAAACAAGCATATTTGGAAAGACAATCAACTACCACCATGATGACTGACTTATTTCCCTATTTAGGTAATCCAACAATGAAATCCATAGAAATATCCATCCAAATAGTACGGGGAAATTGGAAGCGTTTGGAGTGTTCCTCGAGATTTGATTATTTATCCTTTTTTGCGTTGAAAAAAATCACATTCAACCAAAAAGGTGTGCATGTCATGTTTCATACTATCCCATAAAAAAAGAATGTTTGACCCTTTCATAAGTTTCGGTAAACCATGAATGCTTGGTTGTGGGTGAAGCACGAAGCTCAAAAATAACCATGGATTTAAGTTGTGATTTTTTCCTAAATACATGTGAACTTTGTAGAGAAGCTCTTCATTGTGCCAAGAGGACCCTGGAGAAACTTGAGAATGGTGTTGCAATTATTAGACCAGGATAGAAATTTTGGAGTCTTGTAGACATTCATGGAAAACAAGTTGGAGCCAATCAGGTAAAATGAAGGAGAGGTAAAAGAAGGACCCTGGTCCAATAGGATCTAGGTGTCCACCCACCTTTTCCAAATGGCTCAAAACATTTTTTTGGAAACTTACTATTTTTAGCAGTTTTTCAGTTCCTGAACTTCTGGGGCCATTTTGAGGGCTTAAACGAATATTTTTTGCGATAAGGAACCTAAATGAGAGCCAACGTCTTTGATTGATCCCCCTAAATTAATCTCCTTTCCAATACCTTTCCAATGAGATATCGTGAGTCCTAAACGAAGATCGTATAAAAAAGTTACAACCTTCGGAAGTTGATGTACTAACTTACCCCAATGGGGCCAACATGACTTTTGGCGCTTCATCTCCTAGGGTTAGGTTTTTGGATGTCTATGGTTTTGGAATTCATGTTTATTTTAAAAATTCCTTCAGAGCCTCATTACTCATCTTCTCATGAATGAGCATATCCATCACATCTCTTCTCAGAGATAAGCTTCCACCATTCTAGCAAGCTTGTTTTCAGTCTACATTTTACAGTTTTTAGCATATTTATTATTTAATAGAAGTCAAATTTTACTATATTTTTTTTATTGTTCACTATTAGTATTATAAATATGTGGTTTCATTTCGTTCTGCACATAAATCCACCTCATACCCTTCTTCTTCATACTTTTTGGAAAGAATGTCAACAACAAAATTTTATTTTCTCTTCTTGTACATGATCTCATTGTCATATCCAAATATCTTGTTCACTTGTTTTTGTTGCTTCGATGATGAAATGCGTTTTTCTAGTAAACGATTGAGGCTATGATGATCATTTTTAATTTGTAAGTATTTCCCCAATAGATAAGGATGTCAAAGATCCACAACATGTAGAATAAGAATCATTTCGTTTTCATAGAGTGATTGGCCCAAATTTCTCTCTGAATTCTTCTTTTTAGTGAAATCCAAAGGAATTCCATTTTTCTTGAGGACTTCCCCAATTCCTTTCCCTGAAGCATCACATTCTAGGACAAAAATCTTGGTACATTCGAGAAAGGCCAGAATAGGATTTGTGTACATATCCTATTTCAAGGTGTGGAAGGATTGATTAGCGTATGGATTCCAAGTGAAAGCATTCTTTTTAAAGAGAGTAGTGAGAGGTGTTGCAATTTTTTTCATAACTCTGAACAAAGTTGTGATAATATCCTATTAAATCTAGAAAACCATGCATGCTCATAAGAGTCTTAGGGAAAGGCCAATACTTCATAACTTCAATTTTCTTGGGGGTGGTACTAGGACAAATAACACTTGATTTGAGAAATTCTTGAACAATTTTCTCAATTTCATTATTCTATGCAAAGGGTTGGAAATGAGGGAGAACAATGGGAGGAATGATTCTAGGGACTAGAGGAATGGAATGATCATGAACACCACAAGAAGGGGGAAGTCCTTAGGGAGTGGAAAAAACAAATTGTTGTTTGGAGAGGATGGATTGGAGGTTCGGATTCATAGAGGGTGTCTCAACTACTTGAATGGAATGGAGTCAGGAAATAATTCCCAAGTGACCTTTTTTTAGGAGAATTTTCATTCAATGGGAACTGATGATCTCAGGGGAACATGTTGTGATGTCTTGGTAGTTATACTATTGTCCCTCTTGTTGGAATTTCATGGTTGATTCCTTAAAATCCATGAGGATGGGTCCCAAAGTTTTTAACCATTCAACACCAAGTACAATTTCACAACCACCCATGTCGATTTCAAACAAATGATATTTCAGGTGGTATTGACCAATTTTTATGCGCACATTTTCACAACTCCTACCACATTTCATGGAACCATAATTGGCAATCATTATTTGAAATGTGTCAATGACGCATATATAACAATTGATTTCATGGGAAATGTGACAATGTATAAAATTATGGGTGCTTCCACTGTCAACAAGGATTATGACTTTCCTATTCTTAATGTAACCAATTATCTTGAGGGTTTGTGGGGGAGAAAATCCAGTGAGGGCATGTAGAAAAATCAACGATTCAATTTCTAGTGGATCAATGGGCAGAGTGGTATCATCTATTGGGGGTAGTTCATCCACAAGGGAAACTTCAACCTCCTCTTCAACAACATGCTTATAAATGGCCATAAAAATATTATGTAGCTTACACTTGTGCTCAGGAAAATATTTCTCATTGCAATTATATCTAATACCCTTGAGTTTGAACTCAACCATTTTTTCTCGAGGTAATTTTTGGATCTCGAGAGGGGTGGAATTTGGGGAAGGATTGGCAGGTCAAGGGAGGGGAAGAAAATATGGTTTTATGTTCTAGGAAAATACAAATTGTTGTGCTTCTTTGACATTTTTAGTAGCTTCCAACCAAGTCTGGGCGTGAGCCACTAGTTCTTGGGTGCGGATTTCATCCTTCAGGCCACTGATAAAACATTCCCTGAATAAGGCATCTATCATGCCCTCCATTTAGAAATCCAAGTGTTCAAAGGAGGTTATAAAGTCTTCCACTATGCCAGACTGTTTCAACTTGGTCAAATGGCCTAAATAGTGGTTTTAGGTGTCAAAGTGTTCATAAATTTATGCAACAAAATGGGTCCAAGCAACATACCCTTGGTGTGCATTTTTACATCATTTACACCATTACCAACATTCAGGAAACAAATAGAGAATGTATCATAACGAAGTTTTTCCAACTCATCAATAATTCCATGTAAAGAGAAATATTTCTCCATTTGGGTGACCCAACCCATGGGATCAGAACCTTCAAATTTATTGACATCAATTTGGGGAAGAAAGGAGTCACGGCGAAGGGGTTTGGAATAAAAGACCATATTATTGAAGGAACTAGTACCATCTACTTGGGAAGGTTGTTCAGAGAAGAGGGAATCCTGTGATCGATTTAGTGACTAGGTGAGACCGATAATGAGGGTGTCAATTTTTTTGTCCAATTTTCCCTCTAATTGGTCAAATTGATAATCACTTTGGAAAATTATGTTCGTACTTGTTCCTCGAAATGGTCAAATTGGGCATTGTTCTTGGTGATTTTAGATTGCATTTATTAGGTGTGATTGTTTTCTATGTGGAAATGTGGGGTTCCTAGAATGGGGAGTGGGTCCATTGAAAAAAAAATAGATAGGTGATATACATCCCTATGATCATGGAGATAAGGGAAAACCAATGGAATAGGTGTGGAATAAGGGTGTTGGGAAGGGTGTGTGGGACCACAAAAAAAAAATATTATACCACGACGATCAGGGCGAAAGGGGGAGTCCAATGGGATGGGTTCTAAATAAGGTTGTCGAGTCCATGAAAAAAAACAAGTTTAAAAATTATAGGGTCCATGACACAACCCCCGCTCTCACAGCAGTCGGTCGCTCCACCAGGACCTTCAGCAACACGGCCCGAAGAGTCAATGCTCTTTCAACTCCTCTCGGGAGTCTTCGTCACCCACAGGATGCTTCTCGGTGATCTCCCTTTCGCTCGTCGGGAAATCGGGTTTCGTGGACTCGCGAACCTTGTGTGCACTTCCCGTGCAATACGAAACTACGATCCCCGATCCCCGATGTCAATGGTCAACACTTATATGTATCAGGGATTTCCCTATCGGGAAATCGGCAGATGAAAGGTGGCGCTTTACTCACCTTTCAAAACTACGAACGCCGATGTGCGATGCCACGTGTTGTTCTCCACACAATCTCCGTGGGACCCGTCGCAAATTGCGCGCTCGCGATTCTGATGTGCTCCTTTTGACTTTGCAAACGCCGAAGTGCCGAGTCCCGATTCCTCGGGATCTCGTGCCACCTGTCCCTCCAACGATTGATGGCTCCGATTAAATCAGAGAATCGCGACTCACGATTTCAATCGTGCATGTAACTCTTACACTCGCCAACCTCGATTTTCCGATATGAAATGGCAAACAATTCTACCTGCGCCTGAGGGTTAAACCCCTCGCTCCTTCTCCCAGATCCGACGATCCACGGGACTCTGCGATTTTCCAGGACGATTTTGAGTCGTTGATTCTCTTCCTCTTGGAGAGTTCTCTGCTTCACCACCTTCGCTCCGGGTGGGTTTCACTGAGTCTGCTCCCACCGAGAAACAAAAACTCTATCCGTCTTGAGCTTCTATAACTCTGACTCCCTCAGAGCTCTCTTGAACACGCTCCCTATGCTCGACTTCAAATTTCACCAAATCCTTCAACGGTGCTGAAGATTTCCAGGTTCCATGCACTTGCAGTCACAACAACCTGACCTTTCCCTTCTCAGACTTGCTACTGGAAGTTCAATTCGAACTGCACTCACTTGCACGGCTCGAAAGATCCAACTCAACTCCGAGTTGAACAAGAATGAGAGTTTAACTATAGAGCCTCCTCAACGCACTCTATGCGGAGGAATTCGACTGCACTCTATGTAGGAATCTCCTGGCTCAAATAGAGAAACAATTGAAACTCATTTCTCATTCTCTCAGGTTTCGAACCTGATATGCAATCACATATGCAGCATATATAAGATAAGCATAAAGAGAAGAAAGTATGCAACAGCATAACATCAACAACACACACAGTTCAAACACAACCATGGAATTGAATCAGAATCTCTCTTCTATTAATTCAATTTGTACATGGGGTTTCTTCACGAACTCTCTGCTCTGTTCTCTATTTGCTCTCTCTGCTAATGCTGAATAATCACACTCTGAATAATCTATTACACAAGGAGGGTGCCTATATTCGTTTTCCCTCCTGGAAATGAAACTGTCTAATCTACAGCTAACCCTATATACTAGCATTAAAACTATTTAATGTCCTCTTATCTACATTACAATACAAGTGCGCTTCATATGAATGCGTTCATCCAAAACGATGACGCAACAATCTTCATCGTGATTGAAAAAGGTACGTGCTGGTGCTGTCCAGCTGTCCTTCTCTTCCCTCCACACTGGCTCGCTTTTTGGCGTCGTAGATGCTCCTGCATCATACTCCTCGGCTCAAAAAGATTTCATGGGCTCCTGTCCATGAGCTGCTGCACAGTGTGCCCATGTTTCTGAATTTCTGCTTTTGTTTCCCAGCTGGCATCCTCCACTGGGTGATTTTTCCACTTCACCAGGTACTCAAAATACTGCTTCCTCCTGGTCTTCTTGCTAACTCGTTTATCCAGTATGCACTCCATCTCAGGCTTCTGTGCAAATGGCAATTGCTTCTGCCACTGGATCACTGGTTCCTCAGTTCCAGTGTCCTCTTCCTTGGCCCTATAGGGGTATAAATCCGAAACGTTAAAAATCGGAGATATCCCGATGCCCTGTGGCAACTCAAGCTCATATGCATTCTCGCCGAATTTCTTCAGGACTTTGCATGGCCCAATTTTTTTCAATTTGAGCTTGTTGTATGTTCCCCTTGGGAATCTTTCTTTCCTCAGGTGTGCTAGAACCATGTCTCCAAATTCAAACTGAAGTTGTCTTTTTCTCTGATCGGCTCTGCGCTTATATTCTTGATTTGCCTTTTGCTGTCGCTGCTTCACCTGTGTGTGAAGTTCTCGCATTGCTTCAGCAAATTCTTCCACCCTCGTGCTGCTAGTCTCATCCTGTTCTGACTCCCTGAGCTCAGACACTCCTCTCGACTGTGTTCCATACAAAATCTGGAACGGACTCTTACCTGTACTCCGATTCACAGAATCATTGTACGCAAACTCTGCCTGTGGTAGGATCTGATCCCAACTGGTGTGATGCTCTGTCACCAGACTTCTTAACAGATCCCCTAAGCTCCTGTTGACCACTTCGGTCTGCCCATCTGTCTGCAGATGGTAAGCAGAACTGAATGCCAAGTCAGTCCCCAGATTCTTCCATAGCGTCCTCCAAAAATGACCTATGAATTTGGTATCCGGATCCGAGACTATACTTCTCGGCAATCCATGCAATCGAACAATCTCTTTAAAAAATAAATTGGTGATGTGGGTTGCATCGCTAGTCTTATGACATGGAATGAAATGTGCCATCTTCGAGAATCTGTCCACCACAACAAAGATGGAATCAACTCCTCACTGTGTTCTCGGTAAACCCAACACAAAGTCCATACTAATGGCTTCCCATGGCCTCTCAGGTATGGGAAACGGCTGATAGAACCCTGTGTTCTGCTTTCGGCCCTTCGCGTGTTGACAAATCTTGCACCGGTCAACAAATCTCTTCACATCTGCACGCATGCTTGGCCAAAAGTATGATTCGCTCAACTTGCCGAATGTTTTGTCATGCCCGAAATGACCTGCTAGTCCTCCGCTGTGCTTTTCCTTCACCAAATTCTCTCTCATAGAGAAATCTGGAATGCACAATTGATTGCCTTTGAACAACAATCCATCGTGGATCAGGTAGTCAATCCACAGACTCCTATCCCTGAGAACTGGGTTCTCGGCTGCCTCGTAAGCTTCCCCGAAATCAACATCACTTTCATACATATCCTTCAGGTTTTCAAAACCCAAAGTCTTGACTCTGAATTCCTACAACAATAAACATTTCCGGCTCAAGGCGTCTGCTACCTTGTTCACAGTCCCTGAAATGTGCTTTATGACAAAGGTGAAATTCTGCATGTACTCTACCCACTTCGCATGCTTTTGGTTCAACTTCTCCTGCTGACTCACAAACTGTAGCGCGTGATTATCACTGTACAACACAAATTCTTTGGGTATCAAGTAATGCCTCCACTTCTTCAATGCCTGAATAATGGCATAGAACTCCTTATCGTACGTGGAGTACTTCAACTTCGCATCATCCAGCTTCTCGATGTAGTATGCTACAGGCCTGTCATCCTGACTCAAGACCCCTCCAACAGCATATCCACTAGCATCACACTTCACCTGGAAGGTCTTCTGAAAATCAGGAAACACTAACACTGGCTGCTTTGTTATCTTTCGCTTCAATAGATTGAAGCTCCTCTCAGCCTTGGCTGTCCATTTGAAAACTTTATGCCGCTTCTTCACAGTTTCCATCATTGTGGCACTGATTCCACTAAAATTCCAAATGAATTTTCTGTAGAAGCTTTCCAAACCGTGAGAGCTCCTTACCTCAAAAACATTTCTCGGCGATGGCCAGGTCCTGATCACTTCAACCTTCTCAGGATCCATCTTCAATTCATTTGCCGAGATCACAAAACCCAAATAAATGAGTTCTGTCTGCATGAAGGAACACTTCTTCAAATTTATCAACAGCTTCTCCTGCTGTAATCTTCGCATCACAATGGCCAAATGCCTCAAGTGCTCAGCCTTTGTCTTGCTGAAAATCAATATGTCGTCTAGGTATACCACCACAAATTTGCCAATGAATTCCTGCAGGACTTCGTTCATCAGCCGCATAAATGTGCTTGGTGCGTTTGTCAATCCAAACAGCATGACTAGCCATTCGTACAAACCCTCGTTTGTTTTGAATGGCGTCTTCCATTCGTCTCCTTCTCTCATCCGGATTTGATGATATCCGCTCTTGAGATCAATCTTGGAAAAGTAATTTGCCCCACTCAGGCAATCCATCAAGTCATCCATTCTCGGTAGTGGAAATCTGTACCTGATGGTAATCTTATTTATCGCCCTGTAGTCTGTACACATTCTCCATCCTCCACCCGTCTTCGGGCTTAGTACCATTGGAACGACACACGGACTAAGACTTTCTCTCACCAGTCCTTTATCCTGCAGATCCTGTACCTACCTTTTGACCTCCTCGTTCTCCTGAGGTGTCAACCTATACGCTTCCTTATTCGGTAGCCTTGCTCCGGGTATGAGGTCAATGTGATGACTCACACTCCTCATCGGTGGCAACGAACGAGGTAGTTCATCCACGATGATATCAGCGAACTCTCCAAGCAGTTCCTGAATCTCTTCTAGCAAGTCGTCCACTCTTGTGCTTGTCAGGATAATTCTCGGCTTCCTGACAACAAAGAATTGTGGATCCTCATCCTTCTCCAACTCTATGAGAAGTTCCTTCCCACTCATGAGAAGTATGGTACTGCTCTCTTCCGGCTTTACTTCCTTATCTTTTATTGGCAACAGTTTATGGTTTTTCCCATCCTTCTCCAAGGTGTAGGTGTTCATTCTCCCATCATGAACAACATGTCGATCATACTGCCAAGGTCTTCCCAATAAAACATGGCAGACATCCCTGGGAATGACATCACACAGGATTTCATCCTTATATTCACCCATTTTAAAATTGACCAAGCATTGCTTTGTAACAAATACCTGGTGTCCTTTCTGCAGCCACGTCACTTTGTATGGACTCGGGTGCTTGTTCGTTTTCAGCTCCAACTTCTCCACCATCTCGGTCGAAACGAGATTATCGGTGCTTCCGCTGTCCACTATGACCTTGCATTTCCAGCCCTTGGTCTTGCAAGTCGTCCGGAACAGTCTGCATCTCTGCACTGAGCTGTCCACCTCTTTCTCAAGTTTCAAGAGAGCCTTGTGCACTGTCAGTGACTCCCCACTTCCAGTGTTTTCATCCTCAACGTCTCGCCTCTGTGCCTCAGCGACGTGAGTTTTTCCTCTGTCCATCTTCCTCTCTGGACAGTCCACGGATTTGTGACCGTCTTTACCACACGTGAAACATGTGATAACTCCTCCTCGACCTCTGCCTCTACCTCGGGTACGAGGAAAAGAATTGGCATCAGCATAATCTTCTTGCTGATCAACTTGCTGTCTCCTCGGCTCAAAATTTTTCTGCTTCTACTGTGAGGTTCCACCTCTTTCAGTTTTCCCCTGAGGTGTCTTCCAATCCTCCTTGGGTTTCTGTGTTCTCTCTTGAACAATAGCTTTGCCTCTGGGATGACTCTTGCCTCGACCTCGTTGTCCCTGATTGCAGCTCATCTTTTCTTCGGCCTTCAGAGCCATCTGGTACGCATCCTCCACTGTTCGGATGGTGACCATGCTCAATTCATCCTAAATGTCATACCTTAGTCCATTCAGGTATCTTGCCACCTTTTCGTCATCACTCTCCCGATGACCAGCTCCGATGTTGAGCCTGTAGAATTCCTCGGTGTACTCCTTCACCGTCATCAACTTCTGTCTCAAGTTCTGCATGCGCCTGAACAGAGTGATCTGGTAGTCTCTCGGGATGAACTTTGCCTTCATCTTAGCGATCATCCTGTCCCAGCTTTTGACCTTCTGTTTGCCTCGGGAACATCTCTCACCCTGCAGCTCGTCCCACCATAAGGCTGCATGTCCCTTTAGCTTAGTAACAACATGCCTCACCTTCTTGTCTTCTTCGATATCTTCATAATTGAAGTATGTATCCAATGCGTGGATCCAATCCAGCAGTTCCTCTGCATCTAGACTTCCCTCATAGACGGAAATGTCCATCCTCGTCTTCGAGCTCATCCTCGAAATGGCTCTAATCAACCTCTCAGTTGACGTGTCTTCTGCCGTGACTCCTTCTTCAACATGTCCAGCTTCCTCTTCAATCTCAGGATCACTGAACTCTGCGGCATCAACACCACGTCTTTGGGCGGTCTCCATTTCTTCGAGTCTGGCTCGGATATCTCTCATCTCTCACCCTATCTCAGCATTACTTGCTGGCCTACCCCTTCTCCGGGCATCCCTGTCCTCACGATCAGGAGATTGCCTCTCTCTTCTGGGCGACATGGTGTATCTGCTTCTCTCTGCTACCTGAACAAAGAGAACTCCACTTCCCGCTCTGATACCACTCTGACGCAAGTCGTGAGTATCAGAGTGCTTTTCCTTTCCTCTTTCTCTCCTCCTATCTGAAATATACAGACAAGACTTTCCTTGCTCTGATACCACTCTGACGCAACCCCCTCTCTCACAGCAGTCGGTCGCTCCACCAGGACCTTCAGCAACACGGCCCGAAGAGTCAACGCTCTTTCAACTCCTCTCGGGAGTCTTCGTCACCCACAGGATGCTTCTCGGTGATCTCCCTTTCGCTCGTCGGGAAATCGGGTTTTGCGGACTCGCGAACCTTGTGTGCACTTCCCGTGCAATATGAAACTCCGATCCCCGATCCCTGATGTCAACGGTCAACACTTATATGTATCGGGGATTTCCCTATCGGGAAATCGACAGATGAAAGGTGGCGCTTTACTCACCTTTCAAAACTCTGAACGCCGATGTGCGATGCCACGTGTTGTTCTCCACACAATCTCCGTGGGACCCGTCGTAACTCGCGCCCTCGCGATTTTGATGTGCTCCTTTCGACTTTGAAAACGCCGAAGTGCCGAGTCCCGATTCCTCGGGATCTCGTGCCACCTGTCCCTCCAACAATTGACGGCTCTGATTAAATCAGAGAATCACGACTCGCGATTTCAATTGTGCATGTAACTCTTGCACTCTCCAACGCCGATTTGCCGATATGAAATGGAAAATGATTCTACCTGAGCCTGAGGGTTAAACCCCTCGCTCCTTCTCCCAGATCCGACGATCCACGGGACTCTGCGATTTTCCGGGACGATTTCGAGTCGTCGATTCTCTTCCTCTTGGAGAGTTCTCCGCTTCACCACCTTCGCTCCGGGTGGGTTTCACTGAGTCTGCTCCCACCGAGAAACAAAAACTCTATCCCTCTTGAGCTTCTATAACTCTGACTCCCTCAGATCTCTCTTGAACACGCTCCCTGTGCTCGACTTCAAATTTCACCAAATCGTTCAACGGTGCTGAATATTTCCAGGTTCCATGCACTCGTAGTCACAGCAACCCGACCTTTCCCTTCTCAGACTTGCTACTGGAAGTTCAATTCGACATGCACTCACCTACATGGCTCGAAAGATCCAACTCAACTCCGAGTTGAATGAGAATGAGAGTTTAACTGTAGAGCCTCCTCAACGCACTCTATGCGGAGGAATTCAACTGCACTCTATGCAGGAATCTCCTGGATCAAACAGAGAAACAATTGAAACTCATTTCTCATTCTCTCAGGTTTCGAACCTGATATGCAATCACATATGCAGCATATAGAAGATAAGCATAAAGAGAAGCAAGTATGCAACAGCATAACATCAACAACACACATAGTTCAAACACAGCCATGGAATTGAATCAGAATCTCTCTTCTATTAATTCAATCTGTACATGGGGTTTCTTCACGAACTCTCTGCTCTGTTCTCTATTTCCTCTCTCTGCTAATGCTGAATAACCACACTCTGAATAATCTATTACACAAGGAGGGTGCCTATATTCGTTTTCCCTCCTGGAAATGAAACTGTCTAATCTACAGCTAACCCTATCTACCAACATTAAAACTATTTAATGTCCTCTTATCTACATTACAATACAAGTGCGCTTCATATGAATGCGTTCATCCAAAACGACGGTGCAACAATCTTCATCGTGATTCAAAAAGGTATGTGCTGGTGTTGTCCAGCTGTCCTTCTCTTCCCTCCACGCTGGCTCGCTTTTTGGCGTCGTAGATGCTCCTGCATCAGTCCACTATGATCAGGGAAAAGAGTGAAATCTAATGGAATAGGTCCCAAATAAGGGTTTCAGTGGGACCACTATAATCGTTGTTTTACTTATGCAGAGTTTTACTCTAGCTTGAAGAATACTGTAGTGATGAATGGACCAAATTATTAAAAGGAAAAATTCTATAGGAATTTCACAACTAGAATGTAGGAGGAAATGTTGCACGACAATAGATATCGTTTGTTCCTTTTCTATTTTGTTTCTTTCTCCAAGGGTTAGGGTTTAGAGGGTTCCTACAAAAAAGGGTTTTCCCTATGTTATATCTCTCTGATATACATGCAGGGTTGAACAATAGTAGTCAACCCATTATCTGAGGGAATCAACTAAGAAGGCTCGACCGTACCTTGATTCGTACTACCTGATTACCCAGGTACTAGAGAGTATCTTCCTGAGTTTTTTCTCAGTGTCACTATATCAATCAGGAGGACGATTGGCTGATCTAGGGTTGGTTTCAAGAGACCTAGGGGACTCTCGGTATACTTGACAGTACGTGGGAGTGATGGCCCTATACAAATTCTATCTAATGTGATACTAATCGAAGGGTACCAACAGGTGTTATAGATGTTTCTAACAAGGTGAAATGTTGGTTTCTACACAACCCCATGAAATCATCTTGTAGTATTCCCCATTGTAGGTGTACCTACTGAATGCTATATCTTTGTGATTTAAAGATGTCGAAAGTACACGTCTCTACCTTAAAAGCAAATTCCAACAGTTTCCATTAAGGAAAGTGCTTTGATACCACTTGTTAGGTACTAGATCTATTATAGTATAAAAAAAATGAAAATACTATAGAAAATACTAGCGAAACAACAAAAATATAGCGAACCACAACCAAAACTAATACCTTTATTGATAGGAAGTAATGTTCACTATCCTCTTCGAGGGCACAACCTCCAACGAAGCAATGTCTATCAGAGTAGTTCTCATGACAAGGATATCTCATGCCTCCTACTCTTATTTATACTAATTCTATGTTCTAAAGATCATTTTAGAGGAAGATATTTCTAGAAGTAGAAGTTTCTATTAATTCTTCTTACACTGACTTGTTCACATTTATTAAATATGCCTTATTAACTAATTTTAACCTTTATCACATGAAAAATATGTTATTCTACCTACATGAGAGGTTAGGAAGGTTTGGTCTCTAACACAATTAGAGTTAAATGCTCACACATTAAACAAATTTAAAATACACTCAACTTAAAACAACCATACGTAAATGGAAACATCAATATTTCAAAAAATTCTTTGATTATGAATATAATATTGTATATAATATTTGAATACATATTGCCACCCAAAAATTGGATTATCTTTCAATATTTTCACATTTATCAATTAAAAAATTTAATATAAATAATAATATTTTATTTTAATTATTCATTATAAATTAGTTATTTTTATTTAATTTGTATATAAACTAAATAAAAATTTCAAAATAAAAATAATGTTTATAAATTATTTTAACAATTTGTTTAAAATTATTAAAACAATAATTTCGATATTAATTTCATATATAATATTATTTTTTATTTTTCATTTTTGAATCGATATTAATTTCATATATAATATTATTTTTTATTTTTCATTTTTGAAGACATGGTATTTCATTTGAGTAGAAAGTAATTTAAACAATAATATTTTATTTTATTTATTTATTATAAATTAGTTATTTTTATTTAATTTGTATATGAATTGGTCTCTTAGTGGACGTTAATCATCATCATCATCATGAAATAAAAGTTTCAAAAAAATAACAATATTTATAAATGATTTAATATTTTGGTAATGTTGGACACATAATCCTTTGTGGTTACGTTATTTGTAACAATAATATACATATGAAGCGTCGTAGGTGATAGGAATAGTCATTGGTTGGAGAAGACCAAGAGTCATTTACTTATGTATATATGCACCTATCATACTAATGCAAAACACATTAGTGTGGAGTTATATTTTTTTCCATCATGGCCTGATAGTGGTATCAAGGCCACCACCACTAATTCCATCATTGGATTCTCTACCCTGCATGTCATTCCCTAGAGAGAAACACTTCCTTCTGTAGTCTCTAATCTGGCAGACTGTCATCTGTTCTGAAGCACTCTGACTGATTCTCTGATTTTTATTTGACACAATCTCCCCAGAATTTCCTGTTATCTATGTCCTCTTGTATTCTCTTGTGCATGCTTCCCATGGGAACACAACCTTAATTCACATCCTATTCCTCACGCGACAGGATGTAGAGAGCATCCAACAATTTGGAAAAATAACAATCCATCATTTTTACAACTTCTAGTGACCCGTAATCTCATTACAACCTCAATGTAATCCCTGTATATCCTATCTGAGTGTTAGGTTCTGCAGTTTGTGTATAGTCGGACGATATTCTTGCAACGAGTATAGGGAAATATTGTTAATGTAGTGAGATGGAATTCTCATAGGGATTTTGTCAGTGCATGGGGAATACAAACCATTTTTTTGTATCAATGCACTCAGATTGGTATTCAATGGTATTCTCATGCTAATGGTATCACCCTTCTCTCAAGCTTCTCATGCTAATGACATCCAGAAAGTCGAACTGGTATATACACTCACTTGTTGATTTATTCAATCACACATATATTCATTTTGTATCACATCCAATCACACATTATATGTCTGTTGATTTATCCAATCACACATATATCCATTTTCTATTACATCCAATCATACATGTATTCATTTGTTGATATATCCATTTGGAACTTTGGATATGAATGAAGCAATTTCCCTTCATTTGTGCATTGCTTAAACCTATGTGAGAAACCCTTTGGTATGTATCTACACTTCCTGGAGAACAACATTGGTATACAACTCAACCTCGAGGAATGAGCCAAGATGAATGGGCCAAGAGAGATGTTGAGAAATCACTTGGTTCCATTGTCCATTTTAATGGTGAAGCCTGATTATATTCCTAGTGCATCAAGACAGTTCTAATTTTTTATTTGAAGCAACTCCATTATATTTTTTCATTTGCTAACGTGTGTATGGAGACAAAAGACAATACATTCTCTTGCATTTTCCCATGGAGCTTCTATTACTCCAGTTTTTTGACAACATAGAGACTATAATAGAAGACATAGAAAGAAGAAGCTCAGAGGCAAGGGGTTGGCATAATCTTGGTGAGAAATTTGACCTTCATTGTACTCGTTGTAGAATGAATGGGTCACATGAAGCCTTCAACTACAAAGTTCCATGGTAGAAGATCAAATAATACAAAGATAGAACCTCAGACTTGGAGAAAGGTAAACTACTTATACATTATGTTGTTTCCTATTGCAGTAATATAGGAGTAACTTAATATCTATTTAATATTTCATTTGATTCTTGGGGATATGCATGGCTTCTTGACATAGGCATGACCTCTCACATGAAATTTCAAAGATATTTATTCGAAGACTTTGTTGACAATGTAGATGACATAGTGTACTTTGAAGATAGATCAAGTCTCAAACCTTTAGGAATGGGTACCATTAGACTTAAGTTTCCTGGACTCCTAGATTTTCTTTTGCACATTGTACTCTATCTTCCAGAGTTGCAAAGAAACTTGTTTTCCCTTGTGAAAATCATATAGCAAGGCCACTCTGTTCATATGATCGGTGACAAAGTTATGATAAGGAAGGATTCTGACATGTTGTCATGACTAGAATAGAAGATGGAAGACTTTTGAAGCTGAATGGGACATTTTCCCATACACACACTAGTGCATACCTCTCTGATAACGAATTAGGTATACTGCCATCTAGTACTTTGTGGCATGATATATTTGGCCATATTAACTATGAAAATATTCATTTGTTGAGAAAGAATGGTGTTTCTGGTTTGCCTACTATTCCTAGGAAATTGAAGCAATGTGATGCTTGCATCCTTGGAAAACACAACAAGCAACCCTTTCATGATTCCACTTGCAGAGCATGTAGAAAACTTAAACTGGTTCATTCTGATTTGTGCGGCCCTATGCTTCTTTCTTCTACAAATGGAAACAAATACATTATCATGACTTTCATTGATTATTACACCAGAATGTGTTGGGTGTACTTGTTGAAATACAAATCATAAGCTTTCGAAACATTTAAGAGTTTTCATGTATGGATTCAAAATGAATCTCAGTCTCATATTGGCTCTCTTTGTACCGATAATGGAAGATAAGATACTTCTAATGAATTTGAAATATACCTTCACCAACATAGGATCAAACATCAAACCATAATTCCATACAATCCCCAACAAAATGGTGTGGCTGAATGAATGAATAAGACACTCCTAAATATGGTTTATTCCTTGATGTTTTCGAAGAATGTTAAATTGATGTTTTGGGCCGATGCAATTCTATGTGCAGTTTATGTAAAAAACAAGTGTCCATCTCATGCTCTAAAAAGAAAGACTCTATATGAAATGTGGCATGACCACATTCCTTCGGTTATACATCTCAGGGTCTTTGGTTCCACCTACTATGCCTTGATTCCCAAGGAACAAAGAAGCAAGATTGATGCAAGGAGTTAGAAGTGCATCTCCTTGGGGTAATCAAATACCACCAAGGGGTATCTTCTTTATGATGAGACAAACAAGAAGTTCATCCTTTCTAGAGATGTGATCTTTCTTGAATCCACCAAGAAAGACGAAATTGTTGAGAGGCAGCTTGATCATCTAAACATATTCACTTATGTAAAGACATATCATGAATTTGGTGACGAGATTCCATATCTTGAAGGGGAATCCCTCTCTTGGATATATGAAATCTCCTTTTGTAGCACCATCTCCCTCACATTTCAATAAATTTTGATATTAATTTAATATATAATATTTAATTTTCAAATTTTAAAACATTCTATTTCATTTAAATTGAAAATAATTTAAGAAAAAAAAACCTTTAGAATAATATCATTTTTTATATTATTATTGAATGCTATATGACAAGTGGTATATATATTCAAATCCAATTGCCTATACATTAATATATATTCAATGATGTATGGTGGATATTAACGACCTTATTTTACCAACAAAATTGTTGTTGAATAAAACATAAAGTAATTAATTTATAAAAGATTTCTCTCATTTTACCTCCTCTTAACAACTTTGTTGGTGAGTAAGGCATGATGCACGTAGATGGTAGTATGAGTAAATTTTGACTTGACTTGTAAGGTATAAAAGAAGACCGGATACAACCACCAACAACACTCTTATACGATGGACGATTGTCGTATCCTTTTATCGATATCTACTTTTAATTTAATCTTTTGTGGTATAAGATTTAAACAAAGTTTTTGACCTTAATTATGAGCAAATATATCTAGTTCCTCTTTTAATTATTTTGAAACGGTGGAAAAGAATCAATTACAACATTGAATTATAGTTTAATAAAAACATGTTTGTTAAATTTTTAATATATATATATATATATATATATATATATATATATATATATATATATATATATATATATTATTTTAATAAAAAATATTTAATTAAAAGTGATATCATAATATGTATGGTTTATTGAGATCAAATTTAATTTTAATTGATTAAAAAATTGAAAAAGAATAAAAAATTAATAAATTTGTTTTTAATAATTTATTTTTATATTTCGAAAAAAAATAAAAGAGAGGTTTTTAATTTGTTTTAATGTTTTTAATGAATTAATTACTTAAAAATAAAGTCAATGGTGTTACACATGGGATATAATATGGATATAGTATAACATTTAAAAAAAAACTGTTTTTCATCTTCCATCTCTTGATTATCACAACATTTTAAAAGAAAGTGTTTTTCATTTTTCACCTCCTTATTATGATAATATGATAAATTATTTCATTCAATAGTATCTTACAAATTGTTCAATACCTAGTTTGACTATAAAACTTGTGAGAATTTTGTTTTTATTTTAACAATATTGACTTTCTTCTTTAAAGTTATATATATATATATAAACTTTAAAATATTAGAATTAATAACCTCTTTATACTATCTTAGTCTTATCTTATTATTTATTTCTTATCCCATCATGATTTATTTTAAATTAAATCAGATAGTATTTTTAATAATATCAATATTCTATAATGTTAATTTTCCCTCTATTTTATTTTTTAATGATGTAATTCAAATTCAACGTTTTTATATAGATTTTTCTAAGTCTTAAGAAGCTTCAACTATAGTTTAAAATAATTTTAATAATTTTATTTTATTTTTAATGAGAAAACACAATATACAAATAAAATTTTAGAAATATTCTCAACAATGATTTATTTCACCATTCTAGATCCATTTAACTCCGGATCTATCAAATGTGAGAGGGATAAAATCTCTAGAGGTGAAAACCTTTAACCTTTCCTTAAGTTTTGCACTCTAAAAAATGTTTTCACCTCAAGAGATTTGATGCCTCTATATGCTTGATAAATTAGGAGTGAAATGGATCTAAGCTAGTTGTTTATCATGGAGCCGACATATTATTATTATTATTTTATTATTATCTTAATGTGTTACCTTACATGAACATCTCCCCATACTGGGTTGTGTGTGTGTGTGTGTGTGTGTGTGTGTGTGTAAGCTAATCAAACTAGACCATGAGCGTAACAAAGGAGCCTTGAACCTCATAATTTTTGGTATAAAAGAACAATAAGAGAAGGATACACTAGCAATCGTAAGAGAATAATTAAATAATAAATCACAAATTGATACAACTTACCTCATAGAAGAAAAGGGTCATGAATATTTATAAATGAAGACCTCATTCCTGAAGACCAAGATGAATTAAGGAAGGAAGTTCAAAAGGTAAAATAAGCCAGGAAATAAGGAAAATGGGCAATAATTAGAATCGAAAAGTTATTGTTAGGGATAAAGATCAGAAAGATAGTAATAAATCGGAATTTGCGACACTTAGGATCCTTTTTTGGAACTGTTGTGGCTTTCCATGGTGCAAAGCTCCTATGATAAGTTGGATAACGAGTGATATTGATATTATCTATCTAGTTTAAACTTAGGAGCATAAGGAGTCTAAGGTCCCTAACATAGAAGTATTTGTCTTATGGTCATCATGGAACAAAAAATCCCATCGTAGAGGGATAGGATGCATAGTTTGTTATATTAGAAAGAACATTTATCCTCACATTCAACTTCATATGATTGACCCTCTCAATTAGTACATTTGGATAGAAATTTCAGACACCAATGCTAAGAATATGTATATAACAATTTGTTATTTTGCACCTATTAATTCTACTTTTTATAAGAAAAACAATCTAGATAACAATTGTCCCTATAATAATTTAGAACAAGATATTTATAGTTTGAAAAATGATGGTAATACCCTCCTCCTAGGAGACTTTAATGCTAGGAATGAAACTAAACAAGCTATTCTTTTAAGTATTTATTCCAACCATAATTCTTTATGGCTATATGATGACCTTGTTTTATCTAATAGCTGCAAAATAAGCTCTGAATACCTAATTGAGAATTTGTTTGGTACTCAGTTGCTCAAGCTCTACAGATCTCAAGACCTAATAATTTGCAATGGAGTGATGAAGTGGCCAAAATCCAACCAGATGACTTGTATTCATGGGCTAGGTAGTAGTGTTGTGGATTATGTGATATATGATATCCCCGTTTTCAAACAAATAACAACTTTTGACCTTTTAAATGACCATGAGCTTGACTCCGATCATAAACCTTTAACCCTAACTCTAAATGTTTCCATGCATAGGAGCACCATTGAAGCGAATTCTGATAATTAAAGGAATCTGCACTTTTACAAAAGTAAAGTTGACATTTTCTTAAAGGATTTAAATAGTCAATTAAATATCCTAACTTAAAGGATAACATTAAAGATCTCTATCATAGTTTTACAACTACCCTTTCCACTTCTGTTAAGAATTTTTCTTTCGAGGCATCCTATAAAAAGAATAATAGAACGACCAACCCTTGGTATGATAAAGAATGTGAAATTGCTAGGAAAACCATTAGGGATGCTTCTAATGAGTCCTTAAAACTCTATAAGTTTAGTACGTACAAAGCTCTAATTAAAAGGAAAAAAAAAGCACTATATCAATAAAAGGCAAGTGCAAGTTTCACAACTATGTAAGTTGGATCCTAAGAAGTTTTGGAGCCAAATTCTAAACCGCAATACTCAATAAAATAATAGGATTCCCTTAAGGGATTGGAATTCCTACCTTAAAAGTCTTTATGAGTTCCCTAATGCCATGGAAACCATTCACATTGTCCCTACAAATGAAGTTTTTTCTTTAGATGACATAGAGCTCGGGGTTAAGCAGCTTGCAAATGGTAAAGCTAAGGAAATTGAAGGCTACCAAGATGAAATTTTTAAAATCAAAGAGCCTATCCTTATCCCTCACATACACAAGATATTCAATTGAGCAACCAAGTAGGGGTTCCCTAAACCCTGGGCGCAAAGTCTCATTGTTCCTATTTTTAAAAATTGGGATAGAAACATTCCCTCTAATTATAAGACCATTATGATTTGCCTGATTTTAGCCAATATTTGTGGAATTATTTTGGAAAAGAAGATTTTCCTTTGGCTAGAAAGTCATAGTAAAATATCTGAAAACCATGCCAAGTTTAGGAGATATCATTCAACTATGGACCATATTGTTACCTTTAGGATCATTGTAGAGGACTTCCACAATACTAAAACCAATAATTTTTGTTGTTTTGTTGACTTTAGAAAATTTGTTGACATGGTTCCTAGGAAAAACCTTTGGAATAGGTTGGAAGAGATAAAAGTGCCTCTCGAGTTGAGGGTTGATGCAATAATGATGTATGAGAACGTTATTTCTAAGTTTAAAATCACTAAGGGCTGGTCAAAAGATATTAACTGCAATATATGAGTCAAACAAGGTTGTCCCTTGTCCCCTACCCTTTTTTCCATATACATTGACAATTTAGAAGATTTCTTGGAAAAAGCAGGTTGTGTCGGCCCTACTCTCACTGGTATAGTCATCAATCTTCTTCTTTATGCCAATGATATTGTTCTTATGGCAAGGAGTCCCCATGATATTGAAAACCAACTAAGAATCCTTAAGGATTTTTTCTCCAATATGCGTATGACTGTTAATACTGATAAGACTAAGGTCATGATTATTAAATCCGATAGGATCCCTTATGATACCTTTGTATACGAAAACAAAAAACTTGGAGGAAGTGACTTCATACAAATATCTTCGAATTGATATTCACCACAAGCTCAATTGGAATTATAGCATTGAGAAAAGGACTATTGGGGGATGGAAAGCTTATTATGGGCTTGAAAACCATTGTAAATCAGTTGATCTTCGGAGTTGGGATAAGAAGAAACTCCTCTTTGACACTCTTGTTACACATGTTGTTCTTTATGGATGTGAAGTCTGGGGCTGTAGTATCTCTCATGAAACCTGGAGAAAGATAGAGAAAATACACAAGAATTTTATAACCTATAATGTCAAAATTAAAGGAAATACGCCCTATCCCATCCTCCTCTTAGAAGCAAGCCTCTACCCCATTGAGATCTTGGCTATGTAGATACCTAATGTATAAGAACAATTTAAACAACATGAAATATAAGAGGCTTCCTAAAATTGTTTCAAAATTCAGTCATAACCACCATCGACTCAAGCGAGGATGGCATAAAGATGCCCGGTCTTGGCTAAACTATTTGGGAATCATGGAAGACACCATTTTGTAGAATAAAGATACTATTAAAAAAAACATCAAATAAAAATTTAAGGTGAAACTGTGGTGTTATAAAGAGTTGGAGGAAAATGAAAATTAAGGTATTATAATCAACCCTATTCTAGAAGATCAAAATTATCTATTTGTTTTTCCAAGTGTAAAGAAAAAAATAAGCATTGCTAAGATAATAACAAATTCTCATGATCTCCATAGTGAAACTAGGCGTTGGTCAATTCCTAAAATGCCATGGGATGAAATATTGTGTCACCTTTGTGACACTAAGAAGGTTGAAGATGAAAAACACTTTCTCTTAGATTGTCTAGCCTATACCCATATTATATCGCATTTTCAAAATATTTGTCACACTACCAACCTTCCTAACCTCTTAACTCAACAAAAGTATGTTGATCTTGGAAAAATTCTCTTAATGCTTTTCGAGCATAGAAACACAATTCTAACGAATTGCAAGTAATCACTTACCCTCTTAAGCTCCAATAGATCAATTTAGTCTTAGTGGATGTTAATAACCATCATCATCATCATCATCATCATCATCATATATATATATATATATATATATAATGGAGTGGACACAATTTTTTAATAATTTATTATTTTATATATTTTATTATTATTACATGAACATCTCCCCCATACTAGGTTGTAGAGTGCCTCCCGGCTAAATAAACTATATTTTGTTTAATTATGCAAATTTCAAACTATGAATTTGAATAAGAAAAACTTGAGAAAAATACTTTGTGAAACCTCATAGGTTCATACGGTTCATACATATAATGATTGATCATATAAGAAATAATAGGAAAATTATTAGTACCCTCCCAAACATATATTATAGTTATTGGTTGAGGATCAAAATTCTTTAAGGGTGATTTTAAGCTAATGATGGCTTCTCATGATGCCTTAATGGCAATGGAAACCTGGAAAAACATCAATCTGTTAACTTGGATGGATTATTCAAGGTACTTTTACAATGAATTTTAATATGGTGTAACAAGATGAAACATAGAAAATTGAATTAGATTTTAAAATATACAACTTTTACTCATAGACATTGTGAATAAATAGGTCAAATTTGATTTTTTCTAAAAGTGGTATCTTATTTTTCCAACAAAATATAAGGCATATGTTTTTGTTCATGCAGGTGTTGAGTGTCTTAACTATGATATTTCGTTCCAAAAACTTGTATGCTTGTAGAGAACCCATTTTTGTTGTGCCATGTATTTTTTGAAAATTTTTAATATTAATTTTATATTTTTAAATTTTTTATCAAAGTCAACATATGCCTGAAATTACCATGTTTTGTGTTCATGCAAGCTAAAATGGTCTTAAAATGATCAAAACATTCTTTTTTAGATCGTAGGTATCGATCTCATCTTGTGCCACATATAACTCATTTGAGTAATGGTTAAGATGAGAAAAATTTATAGCATAAACAAGAGAGGTATGCATTTTAGGATTTTGATACATGTGAAGACAAAAATAGTAAACAATAATAATTTTTTTTTTTAAATTATATATTTGAAATCCACATAGCCAAATCCATCTATGTCTATAATTTTGTCAACAACTGAATTGTTTATCCTATATAAAAATAACATCAAAGACAAATATATAGAGGGGTATTCACAAAAATGGAGGTTTTTATGAATTTGCATACCGAACCACTAGGTTTGTCATCTCGAACCTAAGTCCAAGCCAACCAAGTCAACATACACCTTGTCAATCCCACCCAAAAAATTTGAATTCAAATAAGTGCACATGTGCTATAGGATCGTGCACATGCTCTAGAGTTCACACGCGCTACAAGAACTTGTGTACGTTCCTTTTTTTATTTCTCTCTTCCCCTCTCACACACTCACATACTCTCTCTCTCTCTCTCTCCCCCCATCCCTCTCTATCTCCCCCCCATGCCACTATATCTCCTCTATCTCTCCTACATCTACTCCTCTCTCCTACATTTACCTATCTCTCTACCCCCCTCTTTATTTTCCTCTCTCTCCCTCTCACACTCTCTATTTCCTTACTATGCCTTTCTCTCTCTCCCTCCCACACACACTTTCTACCCCCCTATAAGTCTTCCTCTCTCTCCCTCCCACACTCTAACACACTCACTCTCTACCTACCCTCTTTTTCTTCCTCTCTGTCCCTCCCACACTCTCACATAAACACTTTATATCCCCCCTCTATGTCTTCCTTTGTCTCCCTCCCACACTCTCACACACACAATTTATATCCCCCCTCTATGTCTTCCTCTCTCTCCCTTCCACACTTTAACACACTCACTCTCTACCTCCATCCTTTTTCTACCTCTCTCTACCTCCCCTATTTTCTTACCACTCTCTTCCTTCCACATTCTCCCATACGCACTTTCTATCCCCCACGAATATATTTATATCTCTCTACCCCCCCTTGCCTCTATCTCCCCCCTTCCTCTGACAATCAGTTTCACTCTCTCTCCACCCCCTCCTCCCTGCCTCCCCCTCTTCCCCCCCCTCCCTCTGACTATCTATTTACTCATAATCAATCTCATTCTCTCTTCACCCCATCCTTGTTCAAAACCCCTCTCTTTCTTTCTCTTCACCC
>ML778347.1:611628-646228 GCA_009831015.1 Picea engelmannii
ATTATCTCTACTATATTTCTCTCCTACCTCTACCACCTCTTTCTCCATCTCATTTTTTTAGTCTCACTCTCACTATATCCCCCTCGCCCTCTCTCCTATACTCTACCCCAATTTCTCTCTCTACCCTTGCTTCCCTCTATCTCCCCCCTTTCTCTCACAATCACTCTCACTCTCTCTCCACCCCCTCCTCCCTCCCTTTCTCTCTCCCCCTCCTTCTCACTATCTCTCAGCTTTCTCTCTCATACATCTACCCCTTCCCACTTTCTCTCCCCCCCTTCCTCTCACACTCTCTCTACCCCCCTCCTAGACATAGACCTAAACCATGACCTAGACCACGACCTACACCATGACATAGAGCTAGAGATAGACTTAGATGATGACCCAGAGCTTGACGTAGACCATGACATAGAACTAGATATAGATTTAGACATTGACCTAGAGCTTGACAATGCCCAAAATAATGAAACCTATCATGACTTCTTGTTGTTCCTCTATTACTCATTATATTTAACCTACACATAGTTCTTGATTAATACACTAACATAAATAATATTAATTTGTGTATCCATGAAATCAAAGCTCATACCTACTCTACCCGCCTCAAGTAAATTCATATCAGTAAAGAAAACAAACTACAAAAGAAAAAATGTAAATAAAATCAATGAAAATGATGTTCTTTTTGGAGCTCATTTTCTGATCTCCAACCCTTCCCAGAAAATATAGAATATAAACCTAATCATAATCTGATCTGATACGACACTCCAAAGGGTGCACTACAATATCACATCTTTCCACCTCTAACGATCATTTCAACTTAGGTCTGTTGCAATCTCATGATGTCTAGGCCTCCAAACGGTTCATTGCAATCTCATTATCTCTCTGCCTCCAAAAAATCCTTTCAATTTGGTTGCACTGCTGATGAAAGAGCATCATTCCACCTCAACATGCACTAGTTGATTAGCACAATTGGTGCGCATTCAAGGAAGGGAGAGGCACCGCTCTCTCATTTTTTCCTTCGACATCTAAATCGTGATTAAGGCAATTAATGTTGTCTGGATGGTAGAGAAAATTTGTGCCTTCACACAAGTTGTAGATGAGGTCACCATTAACTAGTTGATGGTAGGAGGGATCTACATTTTATTCAGATTATATTTCCATCATTGTAATATGCCTCATTATTCATGCATTTTGAATGGTGATTATACACCACTAGCTTAGCTTGGATGGAAACTCGTCGAGCCCCTCTTGTATAAAATCTTGTATTGTTTCCAATAGAGAATATATAGAGAGGTAGAGATAGGATAGAGGAGGTAGTAGATTGTAGAGAGCCAAGACTCAGTCATAGTCCAGTCTCACATATTGTAATGGACATTCCACCATTAATAGAAAAAGAGCGTATTTTCTTGTTTGTCAATTTCTGTATAATGGATGTTTAATTTTGAATGTCATTCATATGCGTTTGTGTTGTAGATGTATGTTAGAAATTGTCTGCATGGATAGAATTACAATATTCTATATGTGAGTGTGTTGAATTAGTTCTGGTTCTCTAGGCTAAGTGCAAGGAGTGCACGATAGAGAGTTGAGACTCTGTGAGCCAACGCAAGGAGTGCATATATGAACTCATTTGATTTAGAAGAGAAGCTACCAGGAGGGCACACCAGGATAAGTCACAGACTCAGAAGGGAATTTCAAGGTTGCTGAATACCTTGGAAAGAAAGGTTGTGTGTGAGAAAGCACAGTGTAGTGAATCAAGATTGTTGGATGTATAAGGGATGCGTGGAAGAAATCTGCACGATTTAGAGGAGTAATATTCTGGGAGATATCAGAGGAACATAACAAGAGACTCCAAAAGTTCGGAGTCTAAATAGATCACAATCGTCGATCAGAAGGTGGGACGGGGACCGTTGATCCTCATGTAGTTTGAGTTCACCAATTTAGATTTTGGGAACATAGGAGTTGGTTGTCATGGGACAAGCCGAAGCCAAAAGCCGAAGCGCTTTCTGTGGTTTAGCCTCAGGACAAAGCTCGAGGTCACATGATAGAAAGGGCCTGGCACAGAGAACGAGTGTCGCTGCCAAATTTATTTGAAGGGACAAGAAGAGAGCGACAGGGTTAAGAGGACCCACACTTTGGAGAAAGAAGGACTTGTGGTAAAGTTTATTGGGTTCCACTTAGACTCAGGGGTTCAAAAGATCCTATACCAGGAGGTTGCACATCCCCGGAGGGGGAGGGTCTGTGCTAGAGTGGTATTATAGCCTGATTTTATTCTCAAGTGGGAAGAAGGAGATAAAGGAGATACTCTGATACCAAGTGGTATCGAAGCTTGAATTCGCCTGTAGAAACCAGATGAAGGGAGACAGAGTGCGATACTCTGTGGAAACTGTTGCAAGGTGCACAATAGATGGTAAACAACAAGGTGGGTTGAAGTTTAAGCAAGATGGTTGTTGGATGTCATAAGCATGGTCGAGGAAAAGAATTCTCACAGAGAAGAAAATAAGAGATGGACAAGGAGCTCAGTGAAATCTGAGAAGAAATGGAGAAGCTAGCATTTAAGATGCAACAAGAGGCAAGAGTGCACTAGATATATGAGTGGCCTTTGAAAAGGACAACTAAGTGGCATGTTTAGAATTTTTTGTCTAGGAGGCAACAATAGGTGTTAAAAAGGTGTTCGAGATATGCCAAAAACCTCAATGGTGAGGGAAAGATATTTGGGAGAGGTCTTGTAGGTTTCCATGTGGGAAATGCGAAGGGACTAGTTGATCTCATAACCTACAAGGAGGGAAGAGGAGGCATCCCGATTTTCCAAGTGGGCAAGGGAGAAGTGACGAGATCAATTGAGAGTTCATGTCAATAGGGGGTGTTGACAGATGGAGAGGAGGAGGAGGAAGAAATGCCTCATCCATATAAGGATGCATGCATAATTGCAAGCCGCATGAATGAAAATGACGACAAGTTGAAAAATTCTGTCACAAAGGATAAGGATCAGAGGAGCGTTCTAGTCATTGGGGGAGTCGAGATATTCCTGCCAAAAATATGAGGAGAGGATAGCACAGGATTTTTTGATGCAACAGAAGGAAAACAAGATGAGACTGTCATGGAGGAAAAGGAGAAGATGCTAAAGTTTGTCCCAACGGAAGAGGAGAACCTAGTTGAGTCACTCACTCAGTGGGATATGGAGTTGAATATGCTTGAGGATTGGTTGAATAGTCTGGAACTAGAAGGTGGATGCCATAAGATATACATGCTAGAGGAGACATCCCAAAATGATTTATAGTTGAAGGAAGTTGGAATGGGACCAGCCGAGGAACTGGCAGAAGATGATCTGTCAAAGGAGATAGCTGAAAAATAGTTCAGTAACGAGACTGCAAAATTGGAGTCTGCAATAGAGTGTCCAGTCAGCATCAAAAGAGATAAAAGAAGCATGTGAGATCTAGAGGATTTACCCTTAGAGTAGTATGAGGATTTGCAACCAAGAATACTGCATAAGGAGAACCAACCGATGAAGCAGTCGAAAGAAGTGATACATGAGATAAGGCAAATGATGGTGAAGTCAGCAGAAGAATTTTTCAGCAAGGGGAAGATGGATAGAGGATAACCTACATGAGAAACAGGGAATATGCAAAAGCAACAATAGAAATAAAGTAGAGGAGAAGAAGGACAACTCCAGGAGAAAGTTTGGGATCCAGGAGGATTTCAACAGAGTTGGGAATCTCATGAGTAGGAGCTCATGAATTTTCATACTCGTGGAGTATGATGAAGGAACATCATTCCAGCTCAGCACGTGCCAGCTGATTAGTATGATTGGCACGCATTCAAGGAAGGGAGAGACGTCGTCCTATCATTTTTTCCTTCAAAATATAAATCGTGATGAAGGAAATTAATGTTGTCAGGCTGGTAGAGACAAGTTGTGCCTTCTCACAAGATGTATATGAGGTCACCATTAAGTGGTTGATGGTAGGAGATATCTGCATCCGATTCAGATCATATTTCCATCATTGTAATATTCCTCATTAGTCAGGCGTTTTGAATGGTGATTAGACACCACTAGCTTATCTTGGAGGGAAGCAAGTCGAGCCCCTCTTGTATAAACTCTTGTATTATTTCTAGTAGAGAATATATAGAGAGGTAGAATATTGTAGAGAGATGAGGCCCAGTCATATTCTGGTCTCACATATTGTAATGTACATTCCACCATTAATAGAAAAATAACATATTTTCATGTTTGTCAATTTCTGTATAATGGATGTTTAATTGTAAATGTCATTCATATGAGTTTGTCTTGTAGATGTATGTTAGAAATCGTCTGCAGGGATAGAATTATAATCCTCTATATGTGAGTGTGTTGAATTAGTTTTTTTTTCTCTAGCCTAAGTGCAATGAGAGTGCAACGGAGATTTGAAACTCTACGAGCCAACGTAAGGAGTGCGTGTCTGAACTCATTTGAGTTAGAAGAGAATCTTCCAGGAGGACACGCCAGGATAATTCACAGAATCAGAAGTGAATTTCAAGGTTGTTTAATACCTTGGAAATAAAGGCTTTGTGGGAGAAAGCGCAACGCGGAGTTGCTAAACACTCTGTAAGACTCTTCTAGGAGGGCATTGAGCTAGTGTGAGAGTGCATAGGAGAAACACATTCTAGAGTGTTGGAGACATCGAGAGAGCCCCGGGGTTTCTGAAAACTTTGAGGAAGGAAGGATTTTCAAGAGTACATCAACCAAAGAAAGGAGATGCCTTAAGACTTCTGGAAGGGCTCAGGGAGAGGCCATCAGAAGGATGAAGCAAGCATAAGGAGTGTTCCAATGATACAGTAAGTTCATCTTAAAATCTTTGGAAGAAGAGCGTGGAGTTGTCAGGAGAGCACTAGAAGATCCACATAAGGACACAAGAGAACTAAGAACCTTGAAGGTTTCAAGCCGAGAAAAATCTTAGAAGGACTAGCGTAGAACTTTGCAACGAGTGTAGAAGAAAGGTCGAGAATAGTCTAAGTCTCAGGTAAAAAGAGTGTTAAGCATCAATAAGGAGGAAGGACTCGTTGAAGTCCCAAAGGAAGGTAGAATCATCCATCTTTGGGAGGATACAAGTGGCAAAAGATTAGGATATCTGAGATTTGGAGCTTCAGGAAGTTTTCCAAGAGTAGAACAAAATCTTCGCAAAGTTACAAAGTGCGGTTTGAATCCAAACTATTGGATCTAGAAGGGACGTGTGGAAGAAATCCACACGATTCGGAGGAGTAGTACTATGGGAGATATCCAAGGAATATAGAAAGAGACTCCCAAATTCTGGAGTCTGAATAGATCACAGCCATCGATAAGAGGGAGGGATGGGGACCGTTGATCCTCGTGTCATTTGAGTTCGCTGATTCAGAGTTCGAGAACATAGGATTTGGTTGACGTGGGAAAAGTCGAAGCCCAAAGATGAAGCTATTTTTTTGGTTTAGCCTCGGGACACAGCCCGAGGTCACATGATAGAAAGGGCCTAGCACGTAGAATGAGTGTTGCTACCAAATTTCTTTGAAGGGCCAAGAGGAGAGCCGCGGGGTTAAGAGGACCCACACTTTGGAGAAAGAAGGACCTATGATAAAGTTTATCGGGTTCTAGTAGGGAGCCGAAGAGTCACTTAGAATCAGGGGTTCAAACGATCCTAGACTGAGAGGTCGCACAATCCCACAGGGGTAGGGTCTGCGCCAACTGCAATATCATAATCTATAAACCTTCACATGGTCATAATGTCCATTTTAGTAGGTTCCATTCCTCCAAATATATTGTCACCAGACCCAGAGCTTGACATAGACCTTGTTCTGCCATCCATCTAGCTACACAACTACTAATGTGATATTTTGGATCAGTGTCTCCCTTATAGACTGCCATAGTAAATGTGTTTTTATTATTCTAAAGAACCTGAGGTTTATGTGTAGTTTTGAATCTATCTTTCATAGAAACAAGAAATGTTTCCCATGTGGAAATATCTTCCTTATGTATCACCCACCATCTGGCTAGAGTATCCCTAAGAGAAATATCTAGGGTAGGAATCCTCTTCCGTTCCTCAAACTATTGCTCCATATTATTAATAAATGAATGTAAGTCATATACCCTATCATATACTAGAAGGTTACATATTTTAGTTCCTATCCAGTGTACAAGCTTGACAATTGCACAATGTCTAGTAGAAATCTCATGCCTACCCTGTTGCTAATCATTGAATGCATAGGAAGTGATTGATTCTCGTCCATCTCATTGATCCATCTACTATAAGATTGATATAATCTGACCATTTCCCTATTGTAATATGAACCTATACCACCACATAGAGCTATATCTATATTTAGATGTTGACCTAGAGTTTGATGTAGAAAATGACATAGACCCCCCTAGCTCCATATAATCATAGAAATAACTTATACTCAATCCTTAACCCCATCTTAAATCAATCCCTGAGTGCACTATTCATATACCTTATGTACAACCCTTGCACCCACATCACTCACATCTTGGTTCTCTAACCATTTCTCTATCCTTGATAACACTTTCAATCCTAACCCCTTAGGCCTTATTTGTCCCCATACCCCTATACCTTTTTTTTCATAAAATGGTTTGGTGGATATTAAATTCTATATATGTTTCATTAAGAGCACACAGACGCTCCTATGAATTGACTGAGTTGGTAATTTATACTCAGAAAGAACATGCATACGTTCCTAGAACACTCACGTGCTTTAGTGCACAAGTATTCTAGGAACACGTGTGCATTCTTGATGGGCATATTTTAGTGCCAAGCACACCCTACCTCATCTATCTCATGGTCGAGAAAAAATGTGACAACTTCAGACAAAAGCATCCTGCATAGGAAAGTTTTACTTTTTTTAGCATTCTTGTTAGATTCATAAAGACTTTTGTGTTATTGCCAGACCATCACAGGAAAATTTGGAAGACAACTTTGTCAAGTGAAATTGGAATTTTTGTTTGTATCTAATTGTGTCTTCTTGGAATTGGAAGACAAATTTGTCCAAGTGCAATTGGAATCGTTGTTTGTATCTTCTTGTATCTTCTTGGAATTGGAAGACAAATTTGTCGAAGTGCGATTGGAATTGTTGTTTGTATCTTCTTGTTTATTCTTGGACTTGGAAGACAATTTTGTCCAAGTGCAATTGGAATTGTTGTTTGTATCTTATTGTGTCTTCTTGGAATTGGAAGAAATTTTTTTGCAAGTGCAATTGGAATTGGAATTATTAAATGTGTCTTCTTTTGTATAAAAACAAAATTTCTCCACTTTGTTGTTCCTTATTACATAATACAAAGACAAATTTGCGGTGGTTGTTTGGAAGCCAATTATTATATTTAAACATGGGGAACCACCGGATTTGATAAATAAATTCCTCTATAAAAGAGAAACCAATCGAAAAGGTAGAAGAAGAAAGAGAAAAAGAAAAGTTATGTATGTCAAAGAGTATGCTTTCACATGAGGGAAATACAATTTCTAGCAGAATAGATGCCGCTATTGTTTCTCCTCCATCACCAGAAGCAAAGCGCAAGAGTTCATTAGAGATAAATCCAAAAAATATTTCATCAAGACAACTTTTTGTGGATGACCGGATGATGGAGGATTTTCTTGGAGATGATTATACAATGGATGCAATTAGAGAAGAAATTGGTGCACAACGTTGTGGTGAAGAAGGTCTTGTAGTGAAATCTCTTGTTGGACAGTCAAATGTTCTAGAAACTAGACAATCCCATGTGCAATCTCCTCCCATAGTTGATCCATTAGTGATTGAAGGGGAATGAACTACAACATTGCTAACTCCGCAACAAGGATGTCAAGAGTCCCAAAATAGGGGTTCATCATCCCTACCTAGATTGAGAACTACGAGGCGAAGAACTCCTAAACACATTCAGGTTGATGAAAGTGGTCTATCATCACTTGAAGGCCAGTTACCTAACTATACTATTCATTATCACCCTTATAAAATCATTCAAGAATATTTTGAACCAAAATATGATGCTGCTAAATGTCAACTATTTTTATATTTGTTAAAATCTACAAGTTTGACTGTTGTTAGGAGAATTTTTGGCATTAAAACAGTCAAAGGTGTAGAAACAAGTCATCATATAGTACAAAACCTTGTAGACAATTTTCAAAGAATTGGTAAGAAGTCACATTCTAAATACCACAATGCATCCCAACGTGTCTTGTCCCAGTCAATTGTTAGCAATATTACAAGAAAACATCGTTTTCTACAAAAAACCTCTCACTTCTTGAAATGAAATGTAAAAACCATTAGAAAGTATTCTCATAGATGAGATAGCCTCAAAACAAGTGCCCCAAAATATTTGTGGGCCTTCACTGGAAGGCTACCTCTTTCTGACATGAAGTTAATTGGAGTGGTTAAGGAACTAGTGCAAGATTTCTGGCATGATAACACAAGGCCCTCTTCCAACCAAAAATATGTAGTAAAATTGAGAAGGAGATCTAGGGACCATGAACCGCATATTAAACACTATCTTGTCATTACATAGACAAAATTATATGAGAGATTCAGAAAAGTACATTTTTCACTTAACTTAGGCCAAAGATCTTTCCATAAATGAAAGCCTTGGTATGTTCGAATCAACACAATTCGTAACATTTGTTGTTTTAGATATCACATTGAGTATGGTTATTATTATGAAACATGCACACACACACACACACAGATATATATTGTGCTTTACACAACAACCTTTTGCAGGAATGCCTAGTTATATTGTCGTTGTTGTCATCTAGATACTTTATTCACAACATATTATGTACAAGTTTAGAGGGTTTTACATTTTATAAAAATGCATGCTTAGATGGGACATTCCCTAGGTGCCGTGGAATGACATTACTAAGAAAGTGCATCCATGTAAGTGATGAGTATGAATTTGGGAGGAAGGAGGTTTCCTTGCAAAGATTTAAATATGTGACATATGAAATTGATGGAGGACATGAGAGAAAAAAGATACAATTGGTTACTTCCCAAGTACAAGTTTGTGACTTCATGAAGGACTTCGTCGAAAAGACATGACATTATATTCAACATGTCCATGTGGATTGATGGTAGGAAAATCATTTTAGAATATGCAAAGATACATTTCTTGTTGGTACTGTGTTATTAATGGTTTATTTTGCTGAGAACTACACACTTCAACCGAAAAATGAGATTCAAATACAATATTATCACTCAGAGAAGGTCAACATAATGGTACATATCACATACAAGCATGGACTAGATAGTAATGAACAAAACCGAGTTATATTGAAAGAGTATCACTCTTACATAAGTGATGCTAAATTCCATGACTTAGCCTATTTACAACATTGTTTTTAGTTGTTCTACAATCAGCTTAAGGAGAAGAACATACAGATGGATCAACATTGGATTTGGTCAGATGGTTGCACAGGACAGTTAAAAAATTCTCGTGTATTTCAATGGTTGTGTATGTTGCACAAAAAACTAAAGGTGCCACACATTTGTAACTCTTTTGAGTCTGGGCATGGGAAAGGGGAGAATGATGGAGCAAGTGCATGCATAAAAAGATAATTACACAGGAAAGAAATGAACTTCACTACTACTTCCCTTATTCAAGATGCAAAATCCATTTTTGAATGTTGTTCTTTAGTAATGGGAGAGGGAACATGAATCCATGAAGACCAATCACATCAGAAAGGACATGTATATAGATATTTTGGGGAGGTCGTAGATGTATATCAAACACAGTGGTATGAATTTAAAAACATTCCAAGGCACTCGTGGATTCCATTCAGTTAGAACTTCAAACAATGCAATAGTCGAAATATGGACGAGAATTTTTTCTTACTTTTGTGGTCCATGTAGTAGTAATGAATGGGATGATTATGAATCGACAGTATGGGTTATATATGGAATCATGTTTCACTCCCCATTGGTCAATGTATAACTATGGAATTATCCCAATTAGAGGAGGACCAATCAATTATTTCAACAAATTATGATCATGTCTCAGATCTCGTACTGCCAAGTTCGTTGAATCCTTCTATTAAATTTTGAATAACTAGAATGAATGTGTTGTGATTTGGTCATTTAGAGGACTCACATTTTGGCACTCCATTTTTTGCAGGGCACATATATGCAGTGGTTTCCCCAAGAGATAATGAATGGGGAATTGATTATTGGTTGGCACAATGCTTAGAGGGAAAGAAGACCCTCATGCAATCAGTAACAGACTTTAGAGGAATTGAATTTTCGATAGGGTCTATGCCTATTAAAGGAGAATATATGAAATAGGATGAAAGAACAAAAAATAAAGGTGATTGTGTATTACAATATTATAAACCAGGTCAAGTTGTATACCACTTTAAAAACATGGTTATTTGGACAAACCTCCAACTACAATCAATTCCAAGTAATAACTCATCAAAGGTACGATACTTCTTTCCTTACTCTTAGCAAGAGAAGTTAATGGAAGCCAACATTACTATAAGTGATACCGATGGTCTACTTGAATGACCATATAGGTATCTAAAACGGATAATTTTTGCTTCATTTTGACTACTGTTAAAATATTTGTAATGTTCTTAAAATATACCATGCCTTAAAACATACCCATGCCATGCCTTGATTTTCTATGCCGCATGTTTCCTTTCCTTCACTTTCCATGCCATGCCTTTCATTCACTTTCCATGCCATTCCATGCCTTGCATTCACTTGTATTTTCTTTTCCATGCCATGCCATGTCATTCCATAGCATGCCATGCCTTTCCTTTACTTGCCTTTCCATTCATTCCTTTCCTTCACTTTCCATGTATTTCCTTCGCGTTCCTTTCCTTATCACTTTTCATGCCATTCCTTTCCTTCACTTTCCTTATCACTTACCATGCCTTGCCTTCACTTTCCTTACCTTGACATTCCTTTCCTTGACATGCCTTGCCTAAACATATGTAATAAGCAATGAGAAAAACCCTTGTCTTAACTTTTCTTTCCATTCATGCCTTTCCTTCACTTGCCTTAGCTTCACTTACCTTTCCTTTCCTTCACTTTCCATGCCTTTCCTTCACTTTCCTTGCCTTATCACTTTCCATGCCATGCCTTTCCTTCACTTTCCTTATCACTTTCCATGCCTTTCCTTCACTTTCCTTTCCTTGAAATTCCTTTCCTAAACATATGTAATAAGCATTGAGAAAAACCCTAGTGTCGAAGATACTCCAGAAATAGTTTTCTAGTGGACAGAATGATAGTGGAGGGCCCACCCTAGTTGAAACCCAGTGCTCCGGATCCAATGCAACTGCTGGTTCACCCATTCACTTCCTAGTTTGATTTTTATCATGAGTTTCAACTCGCCTCTTCAGTCCATTCAGGGACATGTGGCCAATTTGGTCTGGGGGCATAAAATACAAACTGAGTGGCATAATGGAGTTTCATAAGATCCCACAAGTATATTTGACCAAGGACCACATGAATACACTACCCACAAATTCCTGACACGATGTTCTTGAAAATCGACCTCCTCGTCATAAATTTCACTATGTCGCATTGACCAAAAACCTAGTGTCAGAGATACTAAAACAAATGGTTTTTCATTGGACAAAATTACAACGGAGACCACCCCCCCCCTCCCTAGTTGAAAATCGGTGCTATGGATCCAAGGCAAATGAAGGTTCTCCCATACAAGTCCCAGTTTGAGTTTTATCGCGATTTGCAACTCACCTCTTCAAGCCATTCAAGGAAATGTGGCTAATTTGGTCTGGGAGCATAAAATTCAAACTAAGCAGCACAACGGATTTCTGTAAGATCCTATTGGAAGCCATATATTTATGTCTATTTTATCATTGTAAAATATCATCTTAATGGGATAAAAAAATTTGTAGCTGCCTTTTCATATTTGCAAAGATTTCTATCATCTTTTGTTTTGAAAAAATTGTTTGATTAGCTGTGTGTGTGATTTCATTTATTTTAATGTCTCATTTGTTTTGTTCAATTTCATGATTGTAAGCATGAAATTAGAACAATCTCTTGTTTGAACTCATCATACAATTTTTAGAGTTTCCTTTTATAAAATTGGATGAACACCTAATGGAATCTAATAATTTTAAGAACCTTGAAAAACTTGTGAACCTGTCTTATTATGGGTTACTTTCTTACCATTAGCGCATGGGTTGTCCACATTGGGGTTATGCCTTAGGCATTTTATTCTTTGAATTTTTTTATTATGATGTTACCACATCTACGATCGTGCATCAAACAATAACGTTGGTGTAATTTCAAATATGAATGCTATCCCTTGTAGTCATATCACAGTCTCATATTTATGGTACAGGACTGACATTCATGCCTTCAAAAAATTACTCCTTCGTCCTCCTATCATAGGCTTTCATTCATTGTAGCAGGTGGTAAGTCTTCAGTTTTGGGTTTGACAGTCATTTGACAAGGTGGTTTTCATTTTTGCATGTCCTTTGGTTCAAAATCCACTCAATAGTCCAAGTGGTGGCTATGGTGGATTTCTCCCGAAGCCTTAGGTATTGGGTCTCCTCTAAAAATGCAGAGCTTACCCTCTATTTCATGTGGTTTCGAACACACTCCACCCATCACTACTCCTGCTGGTTTTATGTGACCAAATCGATGGAGCCTGTGGTGAGGATGGAGTCGAATGGCTCACATGCTCTCCTCTCATATGATAGTGTTGTGGACGATCTCATGGCTTATGGTTAGGAAGGGTTCATAAAATGATTCGAGGGTTTTAACCTCAAATTTTCTCAATCATTTTCCCAAACTTTCGATGGTGCTAAGGCTAAGATAGGATATCTACAATTGGAAGTGACCGAGGGTTGAATTATAGATGCCACTGGATTTCCCCAAGAAGGAGCTCACTGGTTTAAAAACCTCAAGTTCGAAGGCATCCCATGGAACCTACTAATGGCTTCCAAGATATCACGTTATAGTGTAAAAGGTACACCCATTGTTTTATTTAAACCACGATGTCATGGTTTACTATTGACACTTAAGAAGATTGTCACCTATGAGGGTAGATACATACTAGTTTTCCTCTATCATGTCCATTTGTTGATGGTATGTTTAGGATTTGGTTTAAATATGCCATTATACCTACATAAGAGCCTACAAAAAATGGCCAAATTTTACCAAAGGAAAAACCTAAATGCATAGTCTAGTTTATTCCATCATGGCTTGATTCAAATTCTGGTCATTTCACAATTGTCTAAAGTTGGGATAGTTGGCAAGATTTTGTGGATAGTAATGGGCTCGCCTTACCTGAAACCATGATAGACTCACCTCTGTGTTTTAATGAGCCATCTAGTCATTTTCAATCAACCCCCTCTCTGGAAAACCTTCATGTCAAATTGCATGAAAGCCCTATGTCTATAACTAAAACCCTTATTTTTGTCCATAAGTCATCCAAGGGAAAAATATTGAGGAATGATTTTATCCCCAAGAAATCCCTAGAATATGTATTGGATGGTATGAAGGATAAATTCGTTGTTGTTCCTAGTATTGATCCAATTAGGGTTTATTTAAATGGAGTTAAAATCAAGAAACATGGTAGGCGAAAACACAGAGAATTCCAGACATCGATTTTAAAAATAAAATATCTGGTCGACTCATATCCAGAACGGTAAGAAATAGATATCTCTATCATGAAAATCCTATCCCTATTATTGAGGTCGATGACCAGACTTATAAGGATGATATCGATGTCTATACACCACAATTCGATTTTGTATCGAATATGCCTCCGTTCTTAAAGAAACAACAAGGTTTTTCAGGCATTCAACATGATCTCAAAATCATGGAACATGGTAAGTTACCCACTATAGAGAAAAATCAGCCTTTACCAAGCATGGAACTGGTACATTGTGAGAATTGTTTTGATTGGATCAAAAGGTATTATTGATATGTTCCTTACCTACAGGCACAGTTGAATCAAGTGGTTACTCGAAAATTAGTTCTTGAGAGGGAAAATGATGAGCTCAGAGCTTGTGTTCGATCGAACTCACACAGAGCCAACAAGCGTATTAAGTGATCTGGGCATGTGGTTATTAAAAATTCAACCAATTTCAATACTATTATAAACTCAAATCTGTCCGATGCCTCTCTTTCGAAGGTCTGAATTGGTAAATAGTTTTGTGGTATTTCACAATTTGATTATGTTCAGATAATAAGTAAATTCAGTTTGATTTTGTTTTTATTTTAGACTAGCTACATAATCAAAAGATTACGTAGCTTGTCTTTTTGAATTATTATTTTTGATCATTGTCTAAATTTGATTTCCGTTTTCATTGTTTCAGGTGGAAAGCAGATTGATGGGCTATGATTAAGGGAATGAGTCATCGGTTGAGCATTTAGTGGACTAGTAATTTTCTGTTTTGAAAAACAATGTTTATTAATGTAACTTTTTTGGGTTGAAAGGCTTCAACATAGGTATCTGTTTGTTATTTTATTTTAGTAAAAAAATTATTTTAAAAGATCTTCCTCTATCTTACATGATAAGAGGAACAGATCATAAACTTGTTTAAATAGCAATGTTTTCCTAGTGATAGAGGTAATTCCCCCTGGACCATATATTGGACATATTTTTTTGAAACTATATGGGAAAACAGTTTACTCTTTGGATTTCATCCTATGTAGACTGTGCAGTGTTTTTCATTGTTTTCTCATGTAAGTTTAGATGTGAAATTTTATCTATATCGAACTAGCTTTAGTCTGTTCTGCACATAATATTTTATATAATGCTTTTCTTTATGTCGTTCATTATCTTTTAGTTCAGTTGATATCTGTGACTAATCATCTATTAAATTATTTTGAGTTTACATATGATGCTAGATAGCTAGTAACACCATTATCAATAATTTGATTTTCTTTCATTCCCAGTTATTAGACATTTCAAGGTCACATGATATATAATCATTTGTCTTTCTGTTGTCATAAACTCGTTCTGGAGTATAAAAGACTTATTTGAGTTTCTTCAGGAAGTATTATGCTTGCTTTTGTCATAGGTTTACACTTGACACGGGACAAGAGGAGCTCACACAAATAAAGAGAGATGAAACTAGTTTAGTATTGTTGATCAACGAGAGGTTAGTTAGTGTATTATTTATTTAATTTGTTAATTTGTGAATGAATAGTGATTGCATCATTAAACGTTAAATGCTTTGTCTATTTTTGTTATATCATTTACAATCATATTCATTCATTGTTTATTAGTTTGGTATTTAAAGTATTAGAATAATTTTGTTATATTTAATCTTGTTTAGATCCATTTATCTTAAAACAAATTATTTTCACAAGGCTTTGTTTAAACCTTGTAAATTGTATATAGCTATTGTACATAAACACTGTTAGTTAAGCATTTGTAATTAAAGTGTTGATTGTTAGAACTGTATATTTAGTTAGTTCACATATTTTAGTTTCTTTTAGAATCCTAGTTGGCTAACGAAGCCATATAACTCGTTACGGTAGATTATACCAAATGAATTGGGTTAAATAGACAACCCCAGTTTGGATCTCCCCTTCCCATTGACGGTGTGTCATAAATTCCCGTCAAAAAATGGTGCTACAAGGAGGGCCTGAAATTCATCGATGGCACGTGGAGGTTGTAAGACTTCCCCAAACAAGCATTCTCCTATCATGACGCCTAGTCTCTCAGACACTAACGTTACAGCTACTACCTCAAACACTACTCCTAATATTCCCATCAAACTGGTGACAACAGTTCCTCAAGGGATTGATATCCAAGAAATTGTTCTCTAGTCGATTATAAGAAATCAAAGTGCGTCATCCAAAATCATACAACCAGGTAGACAACTTAACCAGCCCCTTGATTTCACCAATCTACAAGGACAACCTCAAGACACTAGTCTACCCGAAAACCCATTAGTTGGTAATATCATCAATCCTTCTGAAGCACTGATCCTTGGTGCTGGAGGATTTGGTATCCCACCATCCCCACCTAGTTCTTCTCCACCCTCTTCAAGAGAGGAATCCTCGGACAAAGGAAGTTCTTCATCTAAATAATCTCAACCTTCAACTCCACCAAATCCCATGGAAAACCAAAATAATCCCACCAGACCTTGGCTTGATCAAGATGTCGTGGTAGTACCTGGACCCCAACACCCGTTGCCCAAACATTTGGAGAAGTGGCAACCCAAATTTGATCCAGATTCGAAGCAATAAGATGAGCATCACATCAAGAAATTTATGTTAGTTGTTAGACTCCGGAGTGTCAAGCATGAGGATGTCATGTGCATGTTATTCCCTTACACTTTTGAGGGGGATGCCTCAACTTGGTATTTTGTGCAATAACCTCAAACCATCATCTCTTGGGACAAGTTTGAAGCCTGTTTTCTAGAAAAATTAAGAGATGATAAATCTCCAGAAGTCTTGGTAATGGAACTCTCTAGTTTGAAAATGAACGTTAAATAAAAAGTTAAGGACTTCAACTAGAGATTGAAAACGTTAAAAAAAAAAATCCCTGTAGATTTGATGCCTGTAGAAAAATTGGTTGTTGCATACTATACTAAGGCCCTACATAACAATATATCCATATGGGTTAAAAGGTTCAGAAAGAACACATTATTAGAAGCCTTTGAGGAGGAAATCATTATTGAGAAGGACATTCTGAGCTTATAAGATAGTTTAAATAGTGAGGCTGAAATAGATTCATCTTCTTAAAAGAAAATTGAAATTCTCACTAGGCTTCCTCAAAATAAAAATCAACAAGAGACATTAGACTTGGAAAGTTTGTAGAAAGCTTTCCGGAAATTATCCAATCAGGTCATGGACTTGAAAAGATCCGTTGAGAAAGCATCTACAAGTAAAGGAGGTTTTAGAACACCTTTTAGAAAACCTTTTCCTCCAAACCAGCCAAACCCGACCACATAAGGTCTAAACTTTGAAGGACTACAATATGCTTTGCAAACAATACTGGAAGCACATGATAACTCTATTTCTGCACCCCTTGAAAATAAAGAAGATACGGGTGAAGAAGAAACACCTCATGAGGAGGACTCATCTCCTCTTGTTTTCGGGCATCTGTCGGACAACATCTTTCAAGCAAATTTTGAAACTGTCCATCCTTATAACACCCGAAGTAAAGTACAAAATAAACTTTCACCCGAAACAAGTAGGAATATGATTTCAAAACAGCCAAAGCAAATTGAAACTAGTCAAAACTATGTTGCCCCAGTTTTAGAATATGATTTTATTGAAGATCTTAAAAAACTAAGGGAAAATATATCAGTTTTTGAATTACTTAAATTTCCTCTTATCCTACAAAAAATCCTCCAAAGTATTGCTGAAAATAATAAAAAGAATGACTCTATCAACAAGAAATCAGTAGAAAGTGACCCAAATAAAACCAAAGATGTCCCAGGTAAAAAAACATCTGAAAATAAGGATAAAAGGGACATATCTAAGCAAACTGTGGGAAACTTAGATAAAACTATTTCAGGTACAAATATAAAAAATCAGTAGAATTATGTTGTCTCCTCACGTAAAAATGTGCCTCCTTTTTTGTTAACTTTCGAAATTTTCAATAGAAATGTACATAATGTGCCTCGTCAAATGTAATGCTTCTATCTGTGTCTCAAAAAATTAACGCTGAAGTAAAACCTTCTAATTTAAATATCCTTCAATTAGATCAAACTAATGTTAAGGTCATTGGTGAACTTGAAAATGTGTTGATAAGGTTGTCATCCAACCCAA
Source organism: Picea engelmannii (assembly GCA_009831015.1). NCBI lineage: Eukaryota > Viridiplantae > Streptophyta > Pinopsida > Pinales > Pinaceae > Picea > Picea engelmannii. The sequence goes on from ML778347.1 coordinate 629,335, forward strand.
AGGTCCACCAAGTAATTGATATTAGTGTTGTTGACATTCCAAAAGTTTATGGTTTATTTTTTAATAGAGATTGGTCACAGTAGTTACATGGCTATTTTTCTACGTATTGGTCTCATCTGTGGCTACCAGAAAATGGACAGCCTAACAAGATCAGAATAAACAAAGAGTGTTATCTCAAGTACACAGTGACAGATCTAAATGACCCCAATGAGCCTTTTACTACTGTTGTAAATTCGATTGAGACATAGGGAATGAATAATTTTTTTGGAAATTTCATAACCTAAATATCCTCTATCCCTGACCCAGAACAACAATCCAAAAGATCATCCTATACTTAGATGGAAACTCTGGCAAGTACATTGAACATTGTTGATGACGAACAAATCTGGTCCTTATACTTTGATGGATCTAAATCTCGGGAAGGGGCAGGTGTTGGTTGTGTACTTATCGATCCCAAAGGTAATGAAACATTTATTTCTTGTCGATTGGAATTTTAATGTACCAACAATACAACAAAATACGAAGCAATTTTGGAGGGACTAAAGAAGGTGTTGTATCTTGACGTGCAAAATTTGGTAGTATTTGGTAACTCTGAAATCATAGTCAAGTAGCTAAGAAACATGATATATTGTTTATCATCGCATTTGAAAAACTACCAAAATGAGGTATGGAGTTTAATACATAAATTTATCACTTTCTATATAAATTCCATTCCTAGGTTGAGTAATTCAGAAGTTGATTTATTAGCTAATGTTGCCTCTAAATTATTTCCTACTGAAGGTATTTATCCTAACACATTCTTGGTTGAATTGTTATTTAGGCCATCGATTCCTGAAAACATCACAAATTGGCTAGTGTTTGATGATGATTAGCAAATCATCAATTTTCTGCATATGGAAGAAACCTTCCAAGATCCAATAATCGATGAAAGCACCCATAATGAAAACTTCCTAGATTTCACGATAATATCCAAGCTGGTAAACTCTATCCCCAAATATGTTGTTAGATTAGAAAAATTTCATGATCTGCATGACAAGTTTAGAGGGGTATTCAATTGCAAAATGAATAGTTCCTCATTACTATATGAAACTATAAATTTAGGAACGCGAGATAATCCTCAAAATATCAATCTAGGAAAAGGGTGTTCTGAACAAGAAAAACATGCATTTATAAATTTGTTGAAATAATTCAAAGATATTTTTTCTTGGACGTATGACGATCTAAATTTTTTTTATCCTAACATAATACAACATGTAATTCATATGAATCCCCAAACCCAACCTTTTCAGCAAAAAATGAGGAAAATGCATCTTAAATTAGAACCCACTGTAGAAAAGAAACTAAATAAATTACTCACTGCTAAAATCATTTTCAAAGTTTGGCATACTCAGTGCATATCCAACTTAGTCCCAGTAAGGAAGAAAAATGGGGAAATTCGACTTTGTGTCAACTTTCGTAACTTAAACCGAGCCTCTGATAAAGACAATTACCCCATTCCTCCAATAGAACAAATTCTGCAACAAGTATCTGGTTTTGAAAGAATATATTTATTAGATGGTTTCTCAGGGTATAACCATGTCATTATGCCTCCTTCAGTTCAACAAAACTACTTTTTGTACCCCATGGGGCACCTACGTCTACAGAAAAATGCCTTTTGGATTGATCAATGCCAATGCCACCTTCCAGAGGGAAATGGACATTGCTTTTCATGGCCTTATCAATCAGTGAGTTGTGGTCTACCTAGATTATGTCACTGTCTTTTCCAGAAACAAGAAAGATCGCATGTCTCATATTAGGGATGTGTTAGACCGATATCGCAAGTTTGTTATTTCTCTCAATCCTAAAAAATCAGTCTTTGCAATAGAACAAGGGAAATTGCTTGGGTTTATAGTCTCTAAATATGGAACGATAATTGATCCAGAAAGAACCCAAGCCATTACAAACCTTCCCCCACCTTCTTCCAAAAAGGCCATGCAATCCTTTTTGGGTAAAATTAATTTTTTCAGATGATTGGTTCCAATTTTTTCTAAGATGGTTAGACCTCTACAAAATATGATAAAAAAGGATGTTCTATACAAATGGGGATCACAAGAGAATCAAGATTTTAATTCCATTAGAAAATCTATAACTGAAGAAACTTCCTTGATGAGTCCTGATGTTTCCCATGATTTCACATTGTATACTTTTGCATATGATAGATCTTATGCTGCTATGCTCACAAAAAAAAATGTTGAAAACAACGAGATACCTTTTTCATTTATGATCTCTGCATTTAAAGAAGAATAATTAAATTACCTTGTGGTATATCAGTGGGCATACGTTTTCTTCAAAGCAGTTAAACATTTCAAGTCTTACCTTTTAAAATCCAGGACAAAAATTGTTGTTCCTTACCCTGTTGTAAGAAATTTGTTAGTGCAGAAAGAGCTGGGGGAGAAAATGGAAAATTGGATGACATCCCTTCAGAAGTATGATCTCAAAATAGTAACTACACAAATTGTTAGAGGTCAAGGCCTTTGTAAATTGGTAGTTGATTTAGTTGAAAAATCAGAAAATCAAATAAATACATCAGCTGCAAATCAACATAACGAAACAAAAATATGTTGTACACAAACTGTGCCTAATTCATGGTATGATAATATCAGATTTTATTTTCTGCATGGAACTGTTCCTCGTAACCTTGATCCTAAAAATGTAAGAGAACTAAGGCTTAGATCTGCATATTTCCAATTAATTAATGATATATTGTTTCAAAAGAATTTTGATGGTGTTTTTTTGTGTTGCCTAGAAAAAGAGGAATCTGAAAGGGTGTTGGATGAACTTCATTTCGGCGATGTCGAGGGTCATTTTCGTGGAGATAATACTACCCACAAAGTACTTAGGTATGACTACTATTGGCCTACGATTTTTAAGGATGCTCACACTTTGTCCCGCAAATGTATAATCTATCAAAAGGCTGCAGGACGGGTGAAAAATGTTGTTTTTCCTTTGCATCCTATCACGATAGACACACCTTTTCAGCAGTGGGGCCTAGATATTATAGAACCGATTAATCCTCCTTCCTCACAGAAATATAAGTACATTCTCACAACAACAGATTATTTTACGAGATGGTCTAAAGCCTTACCATTAAAGGTAGTCAACACGAATCAGGTAGTCTTGTTTCTAAACTTTCATATTATCACTCGTTTCAAAATACCTGAATGTTTGGTGTTAAAAAATGATTCTTATTTTTCTTCCCTGGATATGAATGTCTTTTCTTTAGAAAAAGGGATTAAACTAAAATAATCTGCCAGCTCTTACCCACAAGGAAACCATTTGGCCGAATCAACGAATAAAAATCTGATCAAGATAATAAAGAGAACAGTGTCGGAAAACCACAAAAATTGGCACAATGCATTGTACAAGGCACTTTGGGCTGATAGAGTCACTCCAAAATCTTCCATCGATAATTCTCCTTTATTCCTCATTATGGAAGAGAAGCCATCCTTCCTCCACATGTCTTTCTCCTTTCTCTACAATTGTTGCATAAAGTTCAAGAAGAGGAATGTCCTCCTTTAGAAAATCGGATAAACGCTTTATTAAAATTGGAAGAAGTAAGGACACAAGAAAAACAAAAATTGGATCAACATCAACAAATTGTAAAGAGTTGCTTTGATGCAAGTTCATCCTCATAAATGAATTTTAATGTAGGGGATTTGGTCCTCAAATGGGACAAAGCGCATGATAATAAAGGAGAACATACCAAGTTTCAAAACCTATGGCTGGGGCCTTTTTTCATTTCTGAAAAATTGGGTCGTAGTTATTTTCGTTTGTAGAACTTAGATGGAAAACTAGACACTTTTCCAGTGAATGGCTAGTCTACTTCACTTGAGAAAATCATATTTACCCCTTTTGTAAATATTCTAGCTTACATTTTCTTTTGTTTTATTTTTCATTTGTTGTTTGTTTGTTTATTTTTTTTGTTTTTCCCTAATGATTATTTATGAATCATCATTCATTATTAAACAAAATTGTATCTTTCACCAACGATAGTTGATAACAATTCAATGCATCTACACATTAAGTTCTAAACTCAGATCAGTTACGGTAAGTCGTTGTCCAGTCATTGTTCCTGGTTTTTTTTTTAAGTCTAAGGGAAATATGATTATCTTTAAAACTTTTGACGTCATCCTAGTTCTAATGAGATCAACTCATAGTGCTTAGCCCATCAACATGCTTTCCACCTAAAAAAATGAAAACAAAAATCAAATTTAGACAATGATCAAAACAAATAATTCAAAAAGACAAGCTACAAAATATTTTGATTTTGTAGCTAGTCTAAAATAAAAACAAAATAAAAACCAATTTACTTATTATATAAACATAATCAAATCGTGAAATACAACAAAACTATTTACCAATTCATAAATTTGAAAGAGAGACATCAAAAAGATCTGAGTTTATAATAGTATTGAAATTGGTTGAATTTTTAATAAACACATTCCAAGATCGCTTAATACGCTTGTTGGCTCTGTGTGAGTTCGATCGAATGAAAACTCTGAGCTCATCATTTTCCCTCTCAAGAACTAATTTTCGAGTAACAATAAAGTTCACCGATGTAATTTATTTGATGGTGATAATCTCCCAAACTCCTTTTCTTGAAAAATTTGTCTTTCCCCATATGTATTACTTTATTTTAATTGACATTACATAATAATAGATATTCATTGTGCTCAATAGGTTCTAATAGGAGAGCCTTTCTCTCTTATTTATACTTCCATGTAGCTTCCTCAAAGGGTTACCTTGTAACCAACTTAACACAACTTCCTTCCTTTTAGGGATAACCCACTTCTAACCACTTGTCCACTTAAAACCATTTTATCCATAAAAAGTAAAATCTCTACTTCTATTTGCAACTAATTTATTTTTAATTATTTTAGTATTGCAACAACTTAACCCATGATTAACTCCTAGTTTCACCCATTATGACTAGTCAACTTCTTCTAGGAGTTTCTGGAATAATTTGACTTATTTGACCTTCTAGGGGATTCCAGATAACTCAAGAGGGTTCTCCAACTTCAAAAGGCCATAACTCTTTAACTGTAAGGAGTTATGCGATGTTCCACATATAACCGAAAATTACATGAGATGTACTATCCATCTAGAATAGTATTAATGATAAATGTGTGGTTCATAATTCCATTATAATTTAATTAATTTTTTTTGTTTCATTTCATTAATTTCAACAAGCTTATGCAATCTAGGTTACCTTCACATCATGCAATGACCTAAAATCTCATAAGTTTATTGATAAATAAAATTTCATCCTTGAGTGTGTATTGATCAAATAAATTTTAATCCTTGGAGGAAAATAGGGTGGTGAATGAATAACTAGAGCTATATATCCTTTTAGACAATACATGGAGTTGGAATTGTTGTTTTTTAATGGTATGGGTGTGTCATTTTTTTATGAAGTCTTAGGAGACATTTCAATTCAAGAATCATAAAATAAAACCATACAAAATGTGACTTGGTTTAATTGATTTTGATGGTTGTGTAGCTCGATTGCAAAGAAAAAAAAAAATTCCTATTCTACCCTTACATTCACTTGTAGAGTTGGAATTGGTATCTAATAATTGTTCTAGAAAATAAAATCTACAACATTAGAACCGATCAAAATTTTGAACTATTTCAATGAAATGGATTCCAATATACATTGTTCATAGTATAATTTTTCCAACATTTTTAAGCAAGTGGAGGAGAATGTCATTCTGGTTATAGTGATTTTGAGTAATATTTCATTTTTCATAACAATAAAGTTCAGCGATGTAATTTATTTGATGGTGATAATCTCCCAAACTCCTTTTCTTGAAAAAATTGTCTTTCCCCATATGTATTACTTTATTTTAATTGACACTTTCTATTTCATTTATATGAGGACACACTATTGTATCTAGGAAAAATGGAAATGGAAACATTTATAGCAAGTCAATTGCTTATCTTTAAAATTGATCCATTGGTTATGTTTTCTTATGTTTTATGTTCCATATTTTAATTACCTTGTTCAACATTGTATCTAGTGACATATAAGTTATCATAGTAGTGGTTTCTTTTATAGTGGTCTTTCATGTAATGACTAGGTGCAAGTGAACTGCCAATGATGTGGAGTGTATAATTCAAACATTTATGAGCACACTCGAATCTAGACCTCCCTCGCTTGAGAATTTCCTAAACTATTATAAAGCAAAAGAATCCACAAGATATTCGTGTATTAAGATATGATATTTACACAAACAAATTTGCAAACAAGATTGGAAATAGAGGTTTTGGAATAGTTTATCAATGAAAACTTTCAAGTAGATATATGATAGTTGTCAATATTTTGGATAAATATAAGCATAGTGAACAACAATTTATTACTAAAGTGGTTATAATGGATACAACCTATCACAATAACCTGGTCCTCCTTTTGGGTTATTGTTCTTGGGAATCCAAAAGAGATTTAGTGTATGAGTACATGGTTAATATTTCCCTCGACAAGTATATCCATGAAATCCATCAAGATGAGTTTTATTGGAAAATGTTGCATTCAATTACAATTGGAACAACTTGCAGTATTACTCACCTACACAAATATTGTATAAAGTGCATCTTACATTATGATATGAAGTCTCACAATGTTCTTGTTGATGTCAATTTTTTGCGTAAAGTCAGAGATTTTCACCTAGCCAAAATATTAGATAGAAAGGTTGTTGATTAATTGGGTTGGTTTTCATTGATTTCAACCCTTCAAGCAAGTCCGATAGAAAATTGTAGTAGCACCAACATTATGGTTAAGGGACTTAATCTTGTTTGATGTATAATGGTATGAAGATTAGTATATTTGTAGGTAATACTATTCTAGATGGATAGTACATGTCATGTAATTTTTGGTTATATGTGGAACATCGCATAACTCCTTACAGTTAGAGAGTTATGGCCTTTTGAAGTTGGAGAACCCTCTTGAGTTATCTAGAAGCCCCTAGAAGGTCAAATAAGTCAAATTATTCCAGAAACTCCTAGAAGATGACTAGTCATAATGGGTGAAACTAGGAGTTAATCATGGGTTAAGTTGTTGCAATACTAAAATAATTAAAAATAAATTAGTTGCAAATAGAAGTAGAGAGTTTACTTTTTATGGATAAAATGGTTTTAAGTGGACAAGTGGTTAGAAGTGGGTTATCCCTAAAAGGAAGGAAGTTGTGTTAAGTTGGTTACAAGGTAACCCTTTGAGGAAGCTACATGGAAGTATAAATAAGAGAGTAAGGCTCTCCTATTAGAACCTATTGAGCACAATGAATATCTATTATTTTGTAATGTTTATTGCAGGTACTCATTGATACATCTGAAGTTACGCAAGTCTGAGGTAGCACAAAGGGTTGTCAGATTTTTTTTTGGAAATTGTAGAAATACTGAGAAAACCCTAGTCTTTTAGGTGTACACCGGCATCAGTGGAGAAGGGAATGTACGTACATGGCTTGGCAGTATAATAAGGTGCATACATGTGGGAAAATACATGAAATCTTAAGTTTTTGAGGGTGCGAGGTTCTCATATTCTAAAAGCAATCTTCCAGGAAGGTCTAAGGTGATCAAGTAAAACAGATCTATCTATAAATTTAAAAGGTATGTCATATTATTATGTGTATTTGGATATTGTTGTCTCCATGAGATATGATTATGGGAGTTTGAGGTTTTTCCCTAGAGAGGGTGTTGGCTATATGGAACTTATGGTATGAGCTAGATCTATAGAAATACAACACTGGTATGTTGGTATTATTCATTTGTTCATATTGATGGTTCAAGTGTTGAGACATAGTTTGTATTTATTAGTACATGGTTGATGGTTTTGGTTGTGAAGTGGTTGTGAATTTGTTTGTATGGTGTGAGGTTGCATATTAGTAAGGTTTTGATGTCTAGTCCATGCGAGGATTATTATTCTTGTTCATGATTGTACACACATGTATGGCACATGACTAGAGAGACATATATGCACTTGGTTAGGGGATGTATAAGATGATGTTTTCACGAAGAAAAACTATAGATAATACACAATGATAGGTTGCAGGTTGATGTGACAGAGGAAACAAAGAGTTTGAATTTTCAAAAAAGGTGAAAAACCTAGCTTACTGAAGGTGTACATAGGATAGAATATATATAGACCACGTACATATGTAGGATGCATTATATATAGGGTGATTACATATGTGAGATACAACATATATAGTTCATGCAACTATTTGGTTTTGTTGGTACAAGCTGAATACAGGTATATGTTGGTTACAAGAAAGTGACACAAGTTTTTTACGGGTTATTGGTACAGGTTGGTAGAGGTTTACAGTGATATATCTCATAGTGACAATGTGGTAGTGGTTTCATAATTTGACAATAATATTTCAAGGCGATAGGATGGGGTAAGGATAGGTGGTTGTAGCCAGAGAACATAGGGGGTTGTATCCTCCTTTTGGTTGTAGCTAGAGAATTGGGGAGTTGGAGCTTCCCTCAAGTTGTAGCCTAAAAATATAGGGGGTCAGATCCTCCTTCCAATTACAACTGGAGAACAAAGGAAGCTGGTGCTTCCAATGAATGCAATTCTTAAATACATGTAAGAAAAATAATTTCGTGGTTTTCTCCCACATTGGGTTTCCATGTAAATATACTGATGTACTCTATATGTATATGATTGTTAATTTTTCATAGTTTATTTACTTTTCACTTGTTGAATGATAATGGTATATTGATCATAAATATAAATAACACTTACATACTGTGGTTAAAATGATTAAAATTCTCTATTACCGATTCAGCCCACTCTCAGAAATCCAACAATTGGTATCAGAGTTGGTTCCTTTAGAAATCGGTTTAACCACTAAAAGGTAGATCATGGAGAGGAACAATGTGTATAAAAATGGAATATCATAGTTTGATGGACATAAATATGCATTATGGAGCAGAAGGATGAAAACATGTGTACAAGAAAATGGATTTGAGGTTTGGAAATTAGTTATAGATGGATATAAAGAACCAGTAGTTCCACCAATAAATGACAGCAGAAGGAAACTCAATCTAAATAAATCAAAAGACAAAAATTCACTTATGAATGGTCTTGGTGATTCGATATGTGTCAAAGTTATGCATTGTAGCTCTGCTAAGGAAATTTGGGACAAACTTCAGAATGTTTATGAAGGAGATGCAAAAGTCAAGGAAACAAAGCTTCAAACTTACAAAAGTCAATGTTAACAAATAAAGATAAAGGAAGATGAGAATATTGTAGCGTAATTCTTACGAGTTGATGAAATAGTGAATGCAATCAGAGGATTGGGAGAATAAGTTGATGAATCTATAATTGTTCAAAAAGTACTAATATCTCTTCCAATGAGATTTTATCCTAAGATCTCAGCACTAGAAGAAACAACATATTTGGATTCAATAAACATGGATGAACTACATGCAATTTTCAGAGCCTATGAAACAAGAACTGAATAGGAGAATCCAGTTACAAAAGAAGAAGCATTCAAAGAATCCAAGAATTCAAAGAAAAAGGGAAAGAAAAAGGAAAAATTATATAGCAACATCAATGGCATCTCAGAAGATGATGAATAAGTAACCAACTTTGTCAAAAGACTAAAAAATGGAACTGACAACAAATATAGAGTTAAGCTTACATTGATTTGTTTTAATTGTGATGGTATTGGTCATTTTTTTAATAAATTTCCCCATAAGAAAAATAAAAGAAATGAAGAATACGATTCAAATAGAAAAACAAATGTACAAAGGAAAGAAAACCAAAAATAAATTCTTCAAGAAATGATTGTGCACAAAAGTAGTTAGCACCCCATCAAATGAAGATTAAGACAATGGAAGTGAGACAGAAAGGGTTCTATTCGTGGTAGTAGAAGATTCTGATGAAGAAGGATTCAAAAAAGAATATGAAGAGGTAGAAGTTGACCATAGAGAATAATTTATGAGTTCCATAGAATTTATAAAAAGGGAAAAGAAGAAAAACAAGTCACTGGATGAAGAACTAAAAAGAAAAGAGGAATCTCAAAGTTCCAACTTTGAAGAACTAAAAAGAAAAGAGGAATCTCAAAGTTCCAACTTTGAAGAACTAGAAAAAATGATCACGAAATAAAAAAATCATGTTGAAGAAGACAAACGAATTGAAGAAGCACTCAAATAATGGTTAGAATAAAAAAACATGATCATTGGAAATTTGGAAGCAGAGATTGTCACATTGAGAAAAGATCTTCAAAAGAAAAACATGTAGAAAAACTCAAAATTTTTAGATGATATTATCAACGGTCAAAGGCCAAATCATGACAAGTCCAGACTTAGATAAAATTAAACAGAAAAGGGATCAAGCTCCAAAACAACAAATCAAGAAACACATCCAAGAAGATATACATAGATATTTAGAGGAGATAAGAAGTTTTACAAGGTATATCATAGGAACACTCCTCCACCTAGAAGATTCATATTTCAGAATCAACGACAGTCATAAACAAGCATGCCTCGAGAAGAAGAAGGATTTAGAAGAGTGACTCCTTTCATAAGATATTCAACTCTTAGGTATCAAACAATCTTTTTTGTTTTATGTTATGCATGTAATAATTTTGGACATAAAGTTGTAAATTGCATAGAAAATAGCAGAAACAGAAACAACTTTGAAAGTCGTGCACAAAATGGTTATCCAAGAAGGCCTAGTGAAACACATAGAAGAAGCTACAATATATTTGAATCATTGAGCACTGAAGTGGAATGATACAAGTGAAACGAATTCGGACACATGGCCAAAGATTGTAGAATGAAAATACCTCCTTGAGAATCCCAACAGAATAACAAAAGTCACAGATAGGAACCTCAATAGAGAATATGGATAAGAAAGAAGAATCAGTATAACAATGAAGAATGCACACTCACTCTACAAGGTAAACACAAGAAACATGGTTGGTATGTTGACAGTGGCTACTCAAATCACATGACAGGTGATGAGGATAGTTTTGTAACATTGAGAAAGGAGAGAGATGGATCGGTCTCTTTCGGAAACAATGACTCAACTAGAATCATTGGAAGAGGCATAGTCAAAATTGGAAACAAGGATACCAAGGCATAAAATATTCTATTAGTGGAAGATATGAAACATAATATTCTAAATGTAAGTCAAATGTGTGACCAAGGTCACAAATTTGTGTTTGATTCACATAAGTGTGAGATAATAAAAGTAGGTTCAAGCAGATTGGTTACAACAACTATAAGAACTTCAAGAAACATATATGTATTAAGTGAATTTGGAAATGAAAAGTGTTTTCTAAGAAAGGAAGATGAAGTTTAGCTATGGCACATAAGGATGGGTCACATAAATTTATAAAACCTAGTCAAAGTTAGTTAAAAGGAAGCAGTCAGAGAAATTCCCTAGATCACGAAGCCAACGAACACCTTATGCAAGCATTGGCAACAAGGAAAGAAAACAAAGACCAAATTCAAATCAAATGAATACCCCACAAAAAGATCTCTAAAAATTGTGCATAATGATATATTTGGAGCAACTAGAACAAAGGGTTTAAATGGTGAGAAATATTTTATGTTATTGGTTGATGATTATACAGGGATGACTGCAATTTCTTTTCTCGGGAAGAAGTTAGAAGCATTATGTTAATCCCTAAATAGTGGCACAATACCCCTTAATTGGGGCATATTACATTAGTAATTTTACTTTATTTATGTCGTCTTGAGTCCATTAGTTTTAATTGTACCTCCTAGTCTCCTATATATACCAAGGAGACATTTTCATTGGGAATCATATTGTATTTGGACATTTATGTGGTGTATAAGGAGGTTGTCACCTCTAAGAAGATTATTATTTGACTTTATCTCTTTTTCAAGGTGTTGAGTACTTACTCTGAGGTTTTTCTATGCTATAGTGGTATTTGTTTCTTAACATATGGTATCAAAGCTCAAGGTCTTGTGGTTTCACTGCTACATCTGAGACACCTTGGAATTTTTTCTATAATTTTTTTTCTACAACGTTTCAGAAAAAAACCTTTGAGTATATTTAGTAGACAGATCAAGGTATGTTGGGTTAAAATTTCAACTCCAAAGGCCTCATAATTTCAGAGATACAACCTGTGTATGATAGGGTTTGAGAATCATCCTGAATTGAGTCATCACATAATTTTCTCCATAAAAATTTTTATGTAACGTTTCAGACTCTAAAATATGCAGGATATTCACAGAAATTACTAAAGTATATGTGATAAACAATTCACCTTCTGGGTCATCTTAAATTTGTATATACACCTTGTGGAAGATAGGGTATATGACTAGTCCTATTTACTAGTATCAAGAAGGTGGTTTGGGTAAAACAATCATAAATTATTCCTAGACTATCCAAATTGAGTGAGACTAGTTGCATTGGATAGTGGACATTCTGTAGTATTTCTGGTACAATTTTCAGAATTTTATATCAATTATTTTGTGTCAGACACGCTATACAAGTGGGATCTCCTGGAAAGTCCATAAATAAGCAAGTTGTGGGGAAGTTACCATAAATTCCACTTGGCACATCCAATTTTGATCAGACCTATGGCATTGGAGAGAAGAAATATTAGAGAATTGCAAAAAATAAAATTTCATACCCAGAAGGTCTGAAATGTTGGAGATACAACATAAGAAATATTGTCTAGCAGAACCACCTCAAAATCAAGGTTTAAAAGTGATACTTTGCCAACATGCCACCAAAAAAAGAAACTTATACACCAAGTAAGCCTCCAGAAATCCCTACTTGGACTCTTGATGAAAGTGGAGAAATGTGTAGGGAAATAAATGATTTACAAAAGAATACAATGACAAAATATGAACTACAAGGGATGATGGATGGTTTAAAAAGGGAGATCACGGAAGGATTGAAAACATTCCAAATAGAGAAGACAACTAAAAGTGAAAATGTATCCCATGAAATTCATGATGAGGACACAAGGAAGATGAATCAAGAATGGAGAAAATCAAAATTTGGGTTGAATACCAATCGTGTTCCTAAGATCGATATGAGGAAGTTTGATGGCAAGGACCATGTAAGGACCCAATCACATGGATACTTTAGATGGAGCAATTATTTTATCTACATGATGTGCCACATACACAAAAGGTATGGATTTCTTCTTTATATTTAAAACCCAATCAATTTGTGTGGTATCGATGGATTTGTTCTCGCAAATCACTCGTCGCTTGGACAATTTTCATGGAAGAAATGATAGCACACTATGAGGATACAAGGAGCAATACCTTCTTTAGCCAATTGATAAATCTCAAGAAAAAGGGTTTTAGTTATAGAGAACATTGAGAACTTCCAAATATTGAATATAAAGGTAACAAATATTCCAGATGATCACTTGATTGATGTATTCATAGGAACTTTAAGGGATAACATTCAACATGAGGTTCACCTTTCAGAACCGAAATCATTGGAGAACGCATTTAGGGTGGAAAGAAATGTTGAAAGTAAAAATATGGCTATGGAAACTAGAAGGACCACTCCTAACATCTATCAAGAGAATAATGCTCCTTATTCTAAAACACCTCAACCTAGAAGGTTGACACCACAACAATTGGAGGAAAGAAAAAAAAAATGTTTATTCTTTAATTGTGATAACAAGTACAGTAAGGTACAGACGTGTGGTGAGAAGAAATTTTTCTACATAGATTGTGAAGAGGAAGAAGAACAAGAAAAAGAATGAGAACCATCTCAAGATGAAAATGTAGAAGCAATTTCTTCTAAAGAGTTGACTCCCACGATATCGTGGAATGCATTGGCTAGAATTAGCACTCCTCAAATCCTCAAGATCGAAGGATATATCAAAAAGAAAAAGGTAATAGTCCTAATTGATTCTCATAGAAATCATAACTTCATTCATTATAAATTAGCCAAATATCTCAAATGCTTTGTATATCCAGCACCAGAGTTTCAAATAATGATTGCAAATGGAGGAACTATCAATTGCTCAGGAAAATGCAATCATATCAATCTTATTATGGGGGAATATGTAATGAATAGTCCAATGATTTCTATACCCATGGGTGGTGTTGATGTCATACTAGGAATCCAATGGTTACAATCATTAGGAACAGTGGATTTTAATTTTCAATAACTTTTCATGAAATTTTCATTGGAAGGAAAATAAATTGAGTTAAGAGGTATCACAGGGAAACCGGTAAGGTGAAAATCTCTAATGGCATGACAAAATTATTGAAAAAGGGGCATCAAGGTGTAATTGAAAAACTATTCTCACTATATGTTCAAACATATAAGCCATCTATTCCCCAAGATCTCCAAGGGATAATTGATAAGAATTCCAAAGTATTTGAAGATATTCCCAAATGTCTTCCACCCACTTGAAGTCATGATCATGATATTCACCTAATTCTTGGAAGTCTTCCTCCTAATATCAGGTCATACAGATACCCTTATGCCCAAAAGAGTGAAATTGAGCGCATGGTTAAAGAAATGTTAGAGTATGACATTATTAGACCTAGCCAAAGTTCTTACTCTGCACCGGTGGTAATGGTATTCAAGAAAGATGGCTCATTGCATACGTGTCCAGATTATAGAGATCTCAACAGGATCACTATTAAATATAATTTTCCCATTCTAATCATTGATGAATTTTTATGTGAACTACATGGAGAAATCTATTTCACAAAGTTGGATCTTCATTTAGGATATCACCATATTATAATGAAGGAATAAGATATCCCAAAAACAACATTCCAAACTCATTACGGCCATTACGAATTTTGGGTCATGCCTTTTGGCCTTACAAATGCACCTTCCACATTCCAAGGGTTGATGAATTCCATTTTCAATCCCTTCCTTCGAAAATTTGTGTTGGTATTTTTTGATGATATACTAATATATAGAAAGTCTTGGGAGGATCATGTGTGACATGTTGAGAAGGTGCTACAACTACTAAAGGAGAAACAACTATATGCGAAACTGTCCAAACATTTCTTTGGGGTGAAGGATTTAGAGTATTTGGGTCATATTGTATCTCATGAAGGTGTCAAGGTAGACCCTAACAATATTAATGCCCCGACGGACTGGACGATTCCCAAAACATTGAAGAATCTTAGAGGATTTTTGGGTATGACAGGTTACTACCATAAGTTTGTTCGGAACTATGGGAGAATAACAACACCTTTAACAACTCTAAATAAGAAGGGTGCATTTTCATGGACTCTAGAGGAAACTAAATATTTTTAACAACTTAAAGAGGTGATGTGAAAAGCTCTTGTCTTGACCACACCAGAATTCACAAAAACCTTTATTGTGGAATGTGAAGCCTTGGGAAATGGAATTGGTGTTTTCCTAATGCAAGATGGAAGGCCCATGGATTTTGAAAATCGTCCACTCAAGGGAAAGACTTACAAAAACCCATTTATGAGAAGGAAATGATGGAAATACTACATGCATTGAATACATGTTGCCCTTACCTAATAGGTAGGCACTTCAAGGTCAAAACAGATCATGATAGTCTTAAATACTTCTTGGAACAAAGACTATCTTTAGAAGAACAACAAAAATGGGTGACCAAGATATTGGGCTATGATTTTGAAATCGTCTATAAAAAAGGGAAGCAAAATGTTGTGGCAGATGCACTCTCAAGAAAGGATGAAGATGTTGAGGCCTTTCTCTATGCTATCTCGATCATCCAACTTGATTGAATAATAGAAGCAAGGGATGAATGGAAGAATGACGAAAATGTGTGGACTCTCATTCAAAGGTTGCAACAGGATTCCAGTGCATTAGATACATTTACATGGAAAAATGACTCACTATGGTACAAAGATCTCTTATATTTATGTAAGAACTCCCAACTCAAACAAAAGGTACTATTGGAATTTCACACCTCTCCGATAAGAGGGAACTTGAGACATTTGAAAGCCCACCATAGGGTCAAGAAGGAATTTTTTGGGGATGGCCTTAAAACTAATGTTCAAAGTTTTGTGGTAGAATGTTTGGCTTTCCAACAAAATAAGTTGGAAACAATTAACACCCCTGGTCTTTTACAACCATTAGCCATCCCAATTCAGCGTTGGGAGGAGGTTTCCATGGATTTCATCACAGGGTTACAGAAGTCTGAAGGAAAGAGTGTCATCATGGTGATAGTTGATACACTGACCAAGTATGCACAATTTAGTGCACTCCCTCATCCCTTCAAAGCGAGTATAGTTTCCACCACATTCATGGAGACCGTTCAAAATATAGATGGAAGCCTAAAGATTATTGTAAGTGACAGAGATCCCATCTTCACTGGACATTTTTGGACATAATTATTTTCTTGTTTGGGTACTCAATTGGCTCATAGCTCATCCTATCATCCTCAATCTGATGGACAAACTGAAATAGTGAAGAAATGTCTAGAAGGATACCTTTGTTTCTTTGTCTATGATAAACAAAAACAATGGTTCAAATGGTTACCCTTGGCAGAATGGTGGTATAACACTTGCTTTCATACTGCAACAAAAATGACACCATTTATGGCACTCTATGGATACCACTCTCCTTCCATCACTTCTTCTATAAAAGAAAAATCTAAGGTTCAAGAAGTGGAATATGACATCAAGCATCAAAAACAAGTTCTCCAAATATTAAAGGACAACCTAACCATGGCACAAAATCACATGAAACAACACACATATCAACATCGTAGTGAAAGAAGTTTTGAAGTAGGGGATTGGGTATTGTTAAGAACCAAACATCAATATAGCATATAAAAACCTCAGCAAAAGTACTCAACGCCTTGAAAAAGAGATAATTTCAGATAATAAGCCTCTTCGAGGGGGCAACCTCCTTTTACCCCACTTAAATGTTCAAGTACAAGAT
>ML778347.1:651361-692011 GCA_009831015.1 Picea engelmannii
TTAATGGCCTAAAGATGACATAAATAAAATAACATTACTAATCTAAATTACAACTAATGGCCTAAAGACGACATAAATAAAATAACATTACTAATCTAATATGCCCCAATTAAGTGGTAATGAGCCAATATTAGGGCTTAACAGGTATTTTTAAGACTACAACCATACAAACATATTTCCCTCAAGAAAGCCAAGAAGGATAATAAATTATCACCAAAGTACTATGGCCCTTATAATCTGTTGCAAAAGATTGGTACTATCGCATACAAATTGGAGTTGCATGCATCTTCACGAGTACACCTAGTTTTCCATGTTTCATGCTTAAAGAAGATTATAGGTGACAAGATCCCAGTTAAAAATATATTTTTAGAACTTGACGAGGAAGGAAAAATCATATTGGAGCCTGAAGCCATCACCGAGATAAGAATTCGCTAGTTGAGGAATAGATCCATTTCAGAGTATCTCATTAAATGGAGGAAACTAGCGGTTGAAGATTCCACTTGAGAAGACAAGTATTTTATACAGAAGCATCCAGATTTACTCAAGCATTGCAGACAACACTTGTCTCAAGGGGAGGGGCATGTTAAGCCCTAAATAGTGGCACATTACCCCTTAATTAGTGTAGATTACATTAGTAATGTTACTTTATTTATGTCGTCTTGGGTCCATTAGTTGTAATTGTACCTCCTAGTCTCCTATATATACCAACGAGACATTTTCATTGGGAATCATATTGTATTTGGACATGTATGTGGTGTATAAGTAGGTTTCCCCCTCGAAGAGGCTTATTATCTAAATTTGTCTCTTTTTCAAGGCCTTTGACGCAGACCCCCTTGCCCTCAGGCGGAGATCTGCATAGGATCGTTCTATTTCTTCTTGAGCCGAAGCGACTCCTTTGGTTCCCTACTAGAATCCTTCAACGAATCCACAGGTCTTTTATGAAAACCCACCCTGGGTAACTTAGTAGCAAGTGCGGGCCTTACATCACCATGTGACCACAATCGGGCTTTAGCGCAAGTGCTTTTCGCAACTCACAACTCGCAATTTCATGAGTCGAAGACCCTCGACTCCTCTTTTCCAAACCTACGATACCTGAGATGACGATACGGGTATGCTTCCTCCTTGTTAGCGCCTCCCACACATAACCATCAGCTGGGGCTAAGTTTCTAGCACCACTCGCAACTCACGACTTCTGCAGCCAAAATCCAATTATTTCAACCCCCGAGTTCATGATACACGATACCACACGAAGGTTCTGATCTAACGGTTCTCTTGTGGCTTGGATCCAATAGTCTGGATTTCCTTCCCTACTCCTCGCAACTCGAAACTTTGCACAAACTAAGAATTTGATCTAGCCTCCAACCTAACGAACCCCGAGTTCACGAAAATGATCCAACAACGTGGGTTGCAATGAGATCAACGGCTCATATCAATCCTGGCATCCTGGGTAATGGGTTTCACCAGATTCTAACCACCTTGCAACTCTGCCAAATCCAATGACTCTCACAACTTCACACTTCTTTCACGAAGGCTTATCATAGTCCATATGGATCCACTGGATCCTATGGTCCTCGTGACTTCACGAGCTCTCCACGGATAATTCTGACCACCCGATTCGCTCCTTAAGGACTTTTGTCCAATCGATTCGGCGCTCTCCTTCTTGAACTTAACCTCTATGAGATGATTTCAGCCTCTGTCTCCCTTTGAACATTTCAAAGGTTAAATCCCTCCTGAGCTTTCACTTATAAACTCAAGCTTCCAAAATGATCCCTGCTCGCACTCCTTGCGACAAACCTTCAAATAACCTTTGGTTATTTGGATTTTTGACCCTATGCACTCCTTGCAATAGTGGTCCTTCAACCTTCCTTCTAGATTTATAAAATCCAAGGCTTCAACTGGCCTGGGCACGCCTTGCACAACTCTGTGCCTCACCTTCACTTCAGCTAGTATGAGAACAACCGTATCTCTCCTGATCTTTCTAAGATAAAACTCAGACCCTTGTCAACACACACCTTGAAGACGTTCGTTGCACTCCTTGAAGGAATTCTCAGGAAGAGAAGCAATTGAAACTCATCCTTCTCCTCTCTCAAACTTCATACATTCACCATGAAATCACACATAACACAGCATTGAAACAAAGGCATAATAGAGAAACAAAGCAATTGTAAACATAAAATTTAACAAATGTAAACAGTAAGCATCACAACACCATGAAAATTGAGTCAAAGCTTCATATATTAACTCAAGTGCTTTTGTACATGGGTTCTTCTCTACAACTCTCTGCTACATCTCTACAACTTATCAATCTGAATGATAATAATGTTCTCTATTACAATGATACAAGGGTGAGGGTGTCTATATCCATTTTCCCTCCTTTACTTCTAAACTGTCTAATCTAACATTCAAATCTACCTACTTTACATTAACAAACATAAATGCCTATTACATCCGGCATATGAGAGTAAATTCTCCAGATCTGTTCATATCTCCAAGACATAAATGAAAGTATGCTTCCCCTAGATTATTACATTAATGATTAAGTTTCAAATTCAAAATGTTTTCATAAAAAATGTGCTCTTTTTTTCTTTTGCATGTCCAGTTGTTCCTTTGGCTAGGCGCGTGCTTTTGGCTTTGCACGATGCTCCTGCATCATACTCCCTCACTTGAAAATATTCATGAAATCTTGTTCATGAGCTCTTGCACGGTCTATTCATGCTTTTGAATTTCTGCTTCATCCTCCCAACTGGCATCTTCAACTGGATGTCCCTTCCACTTGACCAAGTATTCAAAATACTCCTTTCTCCTAGTCTGTCTGCTAGTCCTCTTGTCAATTATGCTTTCCATCTGTGGATTTTCAGCTATAGGCATTTGTTTTTCCCATTGAACTTCTTCTTTCTCATCTTCTGCTCCTTCTTCTTCATCTCTGTAAGGGTAAAAATCCACAACATTGAATATTGGTGATATTTCGACCCCATCGGGTAATTCAATATCATATGCGTTTGCCCCAAATTTCCTTATGACCTTGCACGGTCCAATCTTTTTCATCTTGAGATTGTTATATATTCCCCTTGGGAACCTTTCCTTCCTCAGATGCACAAGAATCAGATCACCAACTTCAAATTGAAGTTCACACCTGTGTTGATATGCTCTCCGCTTATATTGTTGACTTGAACTCTGTAATCGCTCCTTAACTCGGTTGTGAATCTCCTTCATCCCTTCTGCAAAGTCCTCTGCACTAACACTCCTGAATTCATTTTGTTTCGAATCTTTCGATTCATAAACTCCTCTTGGCTGCATTCCATGTACAATCTGAAATGGACTCTGTCTTGTGCTTCTAATGAGTGAATCATTGTAAGAGAATGCCACCTATGGCAGAATGTGATCCCATTGAATGTGGTGTTCAGTCTCTAAGCTCCTCAACAAATCTCCCAAGCTCCTATTTACGACCTCTGTCTGTCCATCTGTTTGAGGATGATACGCTGAGCTAAAAGACAATTTTGTCCCCAAATTTTTCCATAAGTTCCTCCAGAAATGTCCCACGAACTTGGTATCTCGATCATAAACGATACTCCTTGGCAAGCCGTGAAGTCTGACAACTTCCTTGAAAAACAGGTTCGCAATATGAGTTGTGTCACTGGTTTTCTGGCATGGTATAAAATGTGCCATTTTTGAACATCTGTTGACTACAAAAAAGATTGAGTCACATCCTCTTTGTGTCCTTAGTAGCCCCAATATGAAATCCATGCTCACTACGTCCCACAACCTTTCAGGTATGGGCAATGGTTGGTATAACCCTGTGTTCTGCCTTTTTCCTTTCGTGTGCTGACAAATTCTACACCTGTCCACAAATTTCTTGACATCTGTCCTCATCCCTGGCCAAAAAGATGAGCCATTCAACTTTGAGAACGTCTTGTCATGACCAAAGTGTCCGACCAATTCTCCACTGTGTTTTTCCTTCAACAAACTCTCCCTCATGGAGCATTTTGGAATACATAGCTGATTTCCCCTGAACAATATTCCATCCTGGATCATGTATTCATTCCATTGGCTTTTGTTTCTGAGAATTGGATTCTCATATGCCTCATATGCCTCTTTAAAATCTGGATCATCCCTATACATTTCCTTAAGCTTATCAAAACCCAAAGTCTTGACTCTGAATTCTTGCATAAGCAAACATTTCCTGCTCAAAGCATCAACAACTTTGTTAGCAGTTCCAGAAATATGCTTAATCACAAAAGTAAAATTTTGCATGTATTCAACCCATTTAGTATGTTTTGGTTCAACTTCTCCTGTCGAGTCACGAATTGCAAAGCGTAATTATCGCTGCAGAAAACAAACTCCTTGGGAACCAAATAGTTTCTCTATTTCTTCATTGCTTGTATGACTGTGTAAAATTCCTTATCATACGTGGAGTAATTAATCTTCGATTCATTTAGTTTTTCACTGAAATATGCGATCGACCTGTCGTCTTGGCTCATGACCACTCCAATTGCAAATCCACTTGTGTCATACTTGACCTAGAATGTCCTGCTAAAATCTGGGAAAACCAGAATTGGTTGCTCAGTTATCTTCCTCTTTAGCAGATTGAAACTCTTGTCCGCTTCCTCTGTCCAGTGAAAATATTTATGTATTTTCTTCACCGTATCCATCATCAGTGCACTAATTCCACTGATATTTTGGATGAATTTCCTGTAGAAGCTAGCCAAACCATGGAAGCTTCAAAATTCAAACATGTTCTTTGGCGATGGCCAATTATTAATCGCCTTTATATTTTCTGGATCCATTTTTAATTCATTTGTAGAGATAAAAAAAAAGCCCAAATAAATGAGCTATGTTCTCATAAATGATGATTTCTTCATATTGATCAACAATTTCTCCTGCTATAATCTCCTCATTAATACAACTAAATGCTTTAAGTGTTCTTCTTTTGTTTTGCTGAAAATTAATATATCGTTAATATATACAATGAGGAATTTCCCAATGAAATCCTTCAGGACTTCATTCATCAACCTCATGAAAGTATTGGGCGCATTCGTTAATCCAAATGGCATGACAAGCCATTCATACATCCCCTCATTTGTCTTGAATGTTGTCTTCCATTCATTACCTTCTCTCATTCGAATTTGATGATACCTTCTTTTCAAATCAATCTTTGAAAAAAATCTTGCTCCACTCAAGAAATCCATCAAGTCGTCCATCCTTGGCAATGGAAATATGTATATGATGGTAATATTATTGATTTCCCTTGAGTCTGTACACATTCTCCAGCCTCCATCTTTCTTTGGGCTGAGCACTGTCGGAACAACACATGGGCTCAAGCTTTCTCGAATCAATCCTTTGTCCATTAAGTCCTGGACCTGTCTCTTAACTTCTTCATTTTCCTGCGGCGTCAACCGATATGCTGCTTTTTTCAACAAACTGGATCCAGGTATAAGATCGATGTGATGAATTATACTCCTGATAGGTGGCAACGAACAAGGTAGTTCATCCACTACTATATCAACAAACTCTCCCATCAACTCCTAGATTTCTTCTGGA
Source organism: Picea engelmannii (assembly GCA_009831015.1). NCBI lineage: Eukaryota > Viridiplantae > Streptophyta > Pinopsida > Pinales > Pinaceae > Picea > Picea engelmannii. Next base: position 656,900 of record ML778347.1, read on the forward strand.
AAATCATCTATCCTCATATTGGTCAAAACAATTTTGGGCTTCCTGACCACAATAAATTGTGTGTCTTCCTTCTTCTTAACCTCATCAAGAAGTTCCTTCCCACTCATGAGAAGTACAATTTTGCTTGTCTTTGTTTTCACCTCCTTATCTTAATTGACAACAACATGTGAGTCCTACCATTTTTTTCCAGGGTGTATGTGTTCTTTCTCCCATCATGAACTACGATTCTATCATATTGCCATGGTCTACCCAGCAATAAATGACAAACATCCATGGGAATGACATCACATAATATTTCATCTTTATATCCACCTATTTTAAATTCAACTAAACACTGTTTAGTGACATTTACATGATGTCATTTTTGTAGCCACGAAACTCTATATGGGATTGGATGTACAATAGTTTCCTACTCTAGCTTTTCTACCATCTCTGTAGATACGAGATTGTCTGTGCTACCGATGTCCACTATGACCTTGCATACCCTGTCTTTGATTTTGCAATCAATTTGAAATAGACTGTTTCTTTGGGCTGGGTTCTCTACCTCCTTCTCTGGATTCAAGAGAACTTTCCTCATCATCAAAGATCTTCCACCCTCAGCGTCTTTTTCCTCAACATTCCTTCCTTGATCTTTGGAAATATGAGTTTCACCACCATATTTCTTCCTATATGGACACTCATAGGATTTATGTTTGATTTTTCCACAAACAAAACATTTCACTTCACCTCCTCTACCTCTTCCTCTTCTTTTGGCTCGAGGAAAAGTATTTCTATCAACATATTGCCTTCCCTGTGAGCTTCCTCCTCTCTTAGGTTGAGTCTGAGGTTTCTTCCCTTCTTCTTTAGGTCTCTGAGTTCTGTCTTGGGCAATTGTTTTGCCTCTAACTTGAATTCTACCTCAACCTCTTTGACCTTTCTTCCACCTCAACTTCTCTTCATCTTTCAGAGTCATATGATAAGCATATTCCACATTTCAAATGGTTAGCATGCTCATCTCATCTTCAATGTCATATCGTAGACCATTCATGTACCTGGTAACCTTTTCATCATCGCTTTCCCGATGACATGCTCTGATTTTTATCCTGTAGAATTCTTCAATGAATTCCTTTACTGACATCCGCTTCTGTCTCAAATTTTGCATCCTCCGAAACAGAGTAATTTGATAATCCCTGGGCATAAATTTGGTTTTCATATTTGCAACCATTCTATCCTAGCTTTTGATTTTCTGCTTACCCTTGTAGCATCTATCAGCCTACAGTTCATCCCACCATAGTGTTGCATGCCCTTTAAGTCTAGTGATGGCATGTTTCACTTTCTTAACTTCCTCGACATCATCATAGTCGAAGTATTTGTCTAGAGATCTAATTCAGTCTAGAAGTTCTTCAACATCTAAGTTTCCTTCATACACTGGAATGTCAATTTTTCTCTGGCACCTATCCTTGCAACAACCCTAAATAGGCATTCTTTCACAACATCTTCAACTGCAACTTCTTCATTTCCAGCTTCATTTTCACTTTCATCCTCGCTGATGTCCCCAGCGTCGACTTTGCGCCTCTGTGTTGTCTCCATAGCATCAAGTATGGCACGTAATTCATGCATCTCTCTTTCCCTTTCTAGATCATGTATTTTCCTGTCTCTTCTTCTCGACATTTCTCTTTCTTCTACTGGATTAGGTATTTTCCTATCTCTTCTTCTCGGTGCCATGGATGTAAAATTTTCTACCTTCTCTCTGCTACATAAAGAAAAGAATTTGTTCTAGGCTCTGATACCACACTTGACGCAGATCCCCTCGCCCTCAGGTCGAGATCTGCATAGGATCGTTCTAATTCTTCTCATGCCGAAGCAGTTCCTTTGGTTCCCTGTTGGAATCCTTCAATGAATCCACAGCTATTTTATGAAAACCCACCCTGGGTAACTTATCACCAAACGCGGGCCTTACATCACCATGCGACCACAACCAGGCTTTAGCACAAGCGCTTTTCGCAACTCGCAACTTGCGAGTTCGTGACTCGAAGACCCTCAAATCCTCTTTTCCAAACCTCTGATACCTGAGATGATGATACGGGTATGGTTCTTCCTTATTAGTGCCTCCCACACATAACCATCAGCTAGGGCTAAGTTGCTAGCACCACTCACAAATCGCGACTTCTGTAGCCGAAATCCAATTATTTCAACACTCAAGTTCATCATACGCGATACCATGCGGAGGTTCTGATACAACAGTTCTCCCATGGCTTGGATCCAACGGTCTGGATCTCCTTCCCTACTCCTCGCAACTCGAAACTTCACGCAAACCAATAATTTGGTTTGGCCTCCAACGTCACGAACCCCAAGTTCACGAAAATGATCCAACGACGTGGGTTGCAATGAGATCAATGGCTCATATCGATCCTCGCATCCTAGGTGATGGGTTTCACCAGCTTCTAACCACCTTGCAACTTTGCCAAATCCAATGACTCTCACAACTTCACACTTCTTTCACAAAGGCTTATCACCGTCCATACGTCTCCACTGGATCCTATGGTCCTCGCGACTTCACGAGCTCTCCACGAAAAATTCTAACCGCCTGATTCACTCCTCAAGGACTTATGTCCAATCAATTCGGTGCTCTCCGTCATGAACGTAACTTCTATGAGATGATTTTAGCGTCTGTCTCCCTTTGAACACCTAAAAGGTTAAATCCCTCCTTAGCTTTCACTTATAAACTCAAGCTTCCAAAATGATCCCTGCTTGCACTCCTTGCGGAAAACCTTCAACTAACCTCTGGTTATTTGGATCTTTGACCCCGTGCACTCCTTGCAACAGTGGTCCTTCAACTTTCCTTCTGGATTTATAAAATCCAAGGCTTCAATTGGCCTGCACACACCTTGCATGACTTTGTGCTTCACCTTCACTTCAGCTAGTATGAGAACAACGACATCTCTCTTGAGCTTTCTGAGATAAAACTCAGACCCTCATCAACACACACCTTGCGGATGTTCGTTGCACTCCTTGTAGGAATTCTCAGGAAGAGAAAGAATTGAAACTCATTCTTCTCCTCTCTCAGACTTCATACATTCACCATGAAATCACACATAACACAACATTGAAACAAATGCATAACAGAGAAACAAAGAAAATGTAAACATAACATTCAACAAATGTAAACAGTAAGATCACAACACCATGAAAATTGAGTCAAAGCTTCATATATTAACTCAAGTGCTCTTATACATGGGTTCTTCTCTACAACTCTCTGCTACAACTCTACAACTTATCAATCTGAATGATAATAATGTTCTCTATTACAATGATACAAGGGTGAGGGTGTCTATATCCGTTTTCCCTCCTTTACTTCTAAACTGTCTAATCTAACATTCATATCTACCTACTTTACATTAACAAACTTAAATGCCAATTACATCTGACAGATGAGAGTAAATTCTCCAGATCTATTCATATCTCCAAGACATAAATGAAAGTATGCTTCCCCCTAGCTTATTACATTAATGCTTCAGTTTCAAAATCAAAACATTTTCATAAAAAAGTGCTCTTTTTTTCATCTGTGCATCCAACTGTTCCTTTGGCTAGGCGCATGCTTTTGGATTTGCACGATGCTCCTGCATCAATGTTGAGTACTTATTCTGAGGTTTTTCTATGCTATAGTGGTATTTGGTTCTTAACACATTCGAGAACTTCAAGGTATACAAGGAAATGGTTGAAAATGAAATGGATTCAAAAATCAAATGTTTGATATATGATAATGGAGGAGAGTTTAATTCAAAGGAATTTATGGATTTCTACAGAAAGCATGGAATAAAAAGGAAATTCACAGTTGCTAGGACACCTCAATAGAATGGAGTTGTTGAAAGAAATAACATGATAGTACGAGAAATGGCTCAAACAATGTTAATGGATTCCAAGTTGACAAATGTCGTTTGGGCATATATATTATATACAACAGTTCACATTCAAAACAAGGTAATCATCATAAACAACGGTGATAAAAATCCCTATGAGCTATGGAAAGGAAGACCAACGAATGTGAAGTACTTCATAGTTTTTGGAAGGAAATTCTACATCAAAAGAGAATATGGAAGAATGGGAAAGTTTGATTCTCATGTGGAAAAAGGAATAATTTTTAGGTACTGGAGTACAAGGAAAGCATACAAGTGTTTCAATCTAAGGCTCAAAAAAGTTGTGGAAAGAATCAATGTTACAGTTAACAAAACAGGTGGATGAAAAATAAAGGAAGAAGAAAAGGAGTCATTGGAATGGGTTCATGAAGGAGAAGCAAAGGATGAAGAAGTAGTAGAAGGGGAAGATGAAGAAGATCAGATAGAAGTAGAAGAGAAATAACATCAAGTGCCTCAAAAGACACCTAGAAAATGAATACGGAATAATCATCCCTCATATTAGATCACTGGGAATAAATATGCAGGAGTTGAGACTAGAAAAATATTAGATCACATACAAGTGTTTCAATCTAAGGCTCAAAAAAGTTGTGGAAAGAATCAATGTTACAGTTAACAAAACAGGTGGATGAAAAATAAAGGAAGAAGAAAAGGAGTCATTGGAATGGGTTCATGAAGGAGAAGCAAAGGATGAAGAAGTAGTAGAAGGGGAAGATGAAGAAGATCAGATAGAAGTAGAAGAGAAATAACATCAAGTGCCTCAAAAGACACCTAGAAAATGAATACGGAATAATCATCCCTCATATTAGATCGCTGGGAATAAATATGCAGGAGTTGAGACTAGAAAAATAATTCTTTCACCAGAACAAATGTGCCTAACACTCTTATCTTCGATTGAAACAAATTTTTTTGAAGAATCCATCAAGGATGAATTCTAGATAAAGGCCATGGATGAATAGTTGGATCAAATAAATAAGAAAGACACTTGAGAATTGGTTCTAGGAACAAGGTACAAGAATATGATCGGCACAAAGTGTGTCTTCATAAATAAATTGAATGAAGATGGACAAGTTACCAGGAACAAAGATAGATTGGTATGTAAAGGATACACACAGGTTGAAGGTATTGACCTTGAAGAAATTTTTTCCCCAATTTCCAGAATGGAAGAAATTGTATTGATCCTATCTTATGCATGCTCCAAGAATATTAAAGTGTATCAGATGGACATGAAATCATCCTTTCTAAATAGGGAACTAGAAGAAGAAGTCTACATTGAGAAATCAAAAGGATTTTAGTTGTCATAGAATGAAGATTATGTTTGGAGGTTGAAGAAGGAATTGTATGGTCTACACGGACCACCATAGCATGGTATTCTACACTGGACATATATCTACAACAACAAGGGTTCAAAAAAGGAAATGTAGACAACAACCTCTACATCAAGGTAATTCAAGATAGTATTTTATTAATTGAAGTTTATGTTGATGATATTATTTTTGGGAGTGATGATGACAAGTTAAGCCAGAAATTTGCAAAGGATATGAAAAATGAATTTGAAATGTCATTGCTTGGAGACCTATCCTTATTTTTGGGTCTTCAGATATGTCAAAGCAGCTAAGGAATTTTTTTTTCTCTAACCAAGTATATTAGAGAAATGATAAAGAGGTTTGTAATGGAAGATTTCAAAGCAGTCAATACTCCTATACAAAGAAGTTGCAAGTTAAGTAAATATGATAATTCAAAGTCTACATATCAAAGGTAGTACAAGTCAATGATTGGAAGCTTACTCTATGTGACAACATCCAGACCAGATGTAATGCAGGACCATTGATCGTGATAGTGGAGCCATCAGATCATTTTGGGGATTCAGAGTTTGTGAGTCCAGAGTGTAATCCAAAATCCTTGGTCACTCTAACTCCCGAATTGTGAAAAGGATTGTTAAGTGAAGGATTTCGGAATTCGAAAATTCGAAGTGTTAGAGGATAGTAGTCGGAGGCTTGTTCAAGTCCCGAAAGCTAGGAAGTGGGACAGGTGGCGAGCATCCATGTTAGAGATAGAAATCATTTGAGTGGACAGGTGGTGTGTCTTCATCAAATAGGTGGAGTCAAACCTTGTTGACTGTTTCAGGGTTTTGAAGGTCGAAGGGTTGGGATCCTTGCATCCGCATTTGCAAAGACGCGAAGTACAAAACCTTGATGAAGTGAAAAACCCATTGGGAAGCCAACCTTTACTGAATGCATTGGAATTCATCATTTTAGGTTTCGGGGTTGTAGAGGAAATAACTCTCGACAACAGGGCTCGCAAAATCATGAAACCCGAAGTCCCGGTTCGGCGAAGGGTGTGATATTACTAGGGTCGGGAGACTTGAGTGGTGCTTTGTGGTTGATCACATGGGGCATACCCATAATGACCTGTGGATACACCATCGAGTGTCTGAGGGATTCCCTGTGGGGAAAACCAAAGAGTCAATTAGACTCAGGAAGGCAGATTAGAACGATCCTGAGCGAATCTCAGCCCGAGGGTCTAGGGTCTACGTAAAGTTTGGTATTAGAGCCTAGAAAGAGTTCTTTGCTTTTTGTAGAAGAGAAAAGAGAACCATTTTCATCCATTCCACCGAGAATAAGAGACAGACCAATGCCTGATCCAACAATGGAGAGGGAAATGTGTGAACTACTTGCCAGGCTTGATGCCATGGAGACAACACAAAGGTGTACAGTTGATGCTGGGGATATCAGTGAGGTTGATAGTGAAAATGAAGCTAGAAATGAAGGAGAGGAAGTTGCAGTCGAGGATGTTGCGTATGAATGACTATTCGGGGTTGTTGCAAGGATAGGTGCTAGAGAAAAAATGGACATTCCAGTGTATGAGGGAAACCTGGATGTTGAAGAGCTTCTAGACTGGATTAGAGCTCTAGATAAATACTTTGACTATGAGGATGTCGAGGAAGATAAGAAAGTCAAACATGTTGTCACCAGACTTAAAGGGCATGCAACACTATGGTGGGATGAACTACAGGCTGATAGACGTTGCAAAGGCAAGAAAAAAATCAAAAGCTGGGATAGAATGGTTGCAAAGATGAAGGCCAAATTCATACCCAAGGACTATCAAATCACTTTGTTTTGGAGGATGCAGAATTTGAGACAAAAACTGATGTCAGTGAAGGAATACACTGAAGAGTTCTACAAGATAAACATTAGAGCAGGTCATCAGGAAATCAATGATGAAAAAGTTTCCAGGTACATGAATGGTCTAGGATATGATATTCAAGATCAGATGAGCATGATGACCCTTCGGACTATGGAAGATGCTTATTAGATGGCTCTGAAAGCTGAAGAGAAGTTGAGCCGAAAGAAAGGTCAAAGAGGTCAAGGTAGAAGTCAAGCCAGAGGCAAAACAATTTCCCAAGACAGAACTCAGAGACCTAAAGAAGAAGGGAAGAAACCTCAAACTCAACCTGAGAGAGGGGGAAGCTCACAAAGAGGGAAACATGCTGATAGAAATAATTTTCCTTGAGCCAGAGGAAGAGGAAGAGGCAGAGGCGATGAAGTAAAATGCTTTTTCTGTGGGAAAAATGAACATAAGTCTTATGAGTGTCCAGACAGAAAGAAAGAAGGTGGTGAAACTCACATTTCCGAAGCTCAAGGGTGGAATGTTGAGGTAGAAGATGCTAAGGGTGGAAGATCCTTAATAATGAGGAAAGTTCTCTTGAAGCTAGAGAGGGAGGCAGAGAACCCAACCCAAAGGAACAGTCTGTTTCGGACTGCATGCAAAACTAAAGACAGGGTATGCAAAGTCATAGTGGACAGAGGTAGGAAAGACAATCTCATTTCTACAGAGATGGTAGAAAAACTTGACCTGGAGACTATCGTACATACAAGCCCATACAGAGTTTCATGGCTACAAAAATGACATCAGGTAAATGTCACTAAACAATGTTTAGTTGAATTTAAAATAGGAGGATATAAGGATGAAATATTATGCGATGTCATTCCCATGGATGCTTGACATCTATTGTTGGGTAGTCCATGGAAATATGACATGAATGTGATTCATGATGGGAGAAAGAACACATACACCCTGGAGAAGAATGGTAGGACTCACATGTTGTTGCCGATTAAAAACCAAGAAGTGAAACCAGAGGTGAGCAACACTGTACTTCTCATGAGCGGGAAGGAACTTCTTAAGGAGGTTAAGAAGAAGGAAGAAACACAATTTATTGTGGTCAGGAAGCCTAGAATTGTTTTGACTAGTACAAGAGTAGATGATTCACCAGATTTAATCCAGAAGTTGTTGGAAGAGTTCGCTGATATAGCAGTGGACGAACTACTTTGTTCGTTGCCACCGATCAGGAGTATAAGCCATGACATTGATATTATACCTGGAGCCAGTTTACCAAACAAATCCGTGTACAGATTGATGCCGTAGGAGAATGAAGAAGTTAAGAGACAAGTCCAGGACTTAATGGACAAAGGATTGATTAGAGAAAGCTTGAGTCCATGTGTTGTTCCAACAATACTCAGCCCGAAGAAAGACGGAGGCTGGAGAATGTGTACAGACTCAAGGGAAATCAATAATATTACCATCAGATATAGATTTCCATTACCAAGGATGGATGACTTGATCGATTGCTTGAGTGGAGCAAGATTTTTTTCAAAGATTGATTTTAAAAGCAGGTATCATCAAATTCAAATGAGAGAAGGTGATGGATGTAAGACATCATTCAAAATGAATGAGGGGTTGTATGAATGGATTTTCATGCCATTTGGTTTAACAAATGCACCTAGTACTTTCATGAGATTGATGAACAAAGTCCTGAAGCATTTCATTGGGAAATTCGTCATCGTATATCTTGATGATATATTAATTTTCAGCAAGACAGAAGCAGAGCACTTAAAGCATTTAGCTGTAGTGATGAAGAGATTACAGCAAGAAAAGTTGCTCATTAATATGAAGAAATCATCATTTATGAGGGAAAACATCATTTATTTGGGTTTTGTTATCTCTGCAAATGAGTTGAAGATGGACCCAGAGAAGGTAGATGCAATTAAGAACTGGCCATCGCCCAAAAATGTGTTTGAAGTTAGAAGATTCCATGGTTTGGCAAGTTTCTACAAGAAATTTATCCGAAACTTCAGTGGAATTAGCGCACCAATGATGGATATGATGAAGAAAAGACATAAATCTTTTCACTAGACAGAAGAAGCAGAGAAGAGCTTCAATCCGCTAAAGAAGAAGATCATGGAACAACCAATTTTGGTTTTGCCAGATTTCAGCAAGACATTCCAAGTCAAGTGTGACGTGAGTGGATTTGCAATAGGAGCAGTTTTGAGCCAAGATGACAGACTGATCGCATACTTTAGTGAAAAACTGAACGAAGTGAAGGTTAAGTACTCCACATATGACAAGGAATTCTATGCGGTCATACAAGCATTGAAGAAATGGAGACATTATTTGGTTCCTAAAGAGTTTATTTTGTACAATGATAATCATGATTTACAATTTGTGACTCAACAAGAGAAGATGAACCAAAAACATGTTAAATGGGTTGAATTCATGCAGAATTTTACTTTTTTGATTAAGCATATTTATGGAACTGTTAACAAAGTTGTTGATGCTTTGAGTAGGAAATGTTTGCTTATGAAAGAATTAAGAGTCAAAACTTTGGGTTTTGATAACCTCAAAGAAATGTACAGGGATGACCCTAATTTTAAGGAAGCATATGAGGCATCTGAGAATCCAATTCTCAGGGACAAAAGCCAGTGGACCGAATATATGATCCAAGATGGATTGTTATTCAGGGGCAATCAACTATGTATTCCAAAATGCTCCATGAGGGAGAACTTGCTGCAGGAAAAACATATTGGAGGATTGGTCGGACATTTCGGTCATGATAAGACGTTCTTAAAGTTGAATGGCTCATATTTTTGGCTAGGGATGAGGAAAAATGTTAAGAAATTTGTGGACAGATGCAGGATTTGCCAACACACAAAAGGGAAAAGGCAGAACACAGGGTTATACCAGGCATTACCTATACTTGCAAGGCCGTGGGATGCAGTGAGCATAGATTTTATATTGGGACTACCAAGGACACAAAGAGGATGTGATTCAATCTTTGTAGTGGTGGACAAAATTTCCAAGATGGCACATTTCATACCATGCCAGAAAACCAGCGACGCAACTCATATTGCGAACCTGTTTTTCAAGGAAGTCATCAGACTTCACGGCTTGCCAAGGAGTATTGTTTCTAATCGAGATACCAAGTTCGTAGGACATTTCTAGAGGACTTTATGGAAGAATCCGGGGACAAGTTTGTCATTTAGCTCAGCGTATCATCCTCAGACGGATGGATAGACAAAAGTTGTGAACAAAAGCTTGGGGGATTTGTTGAGGAGCCTAATGACTGAACACCATAGCCAGTGGGATCATATTCTGCCACGGGTGGAATTTTCTTATCATGATTCACTTAACAAAAGCACAGGGCAGAGTCCATTCAAAATTGTATATGGAATGTAGCCAAGGGGAGTTTCTGAATTGAAAGATTCAGAACAAGCTGAATTCATAAGTTCTAGTGTAGAGGACTTTATAGAAGCAATGAAAGAGGTTCACAGATGAATTAAGGAGTGATTGTAGAGTTCAAATCAACATTACAAGTGTAGAGTAGATCAACACAGGAAAGAACTTCAATTTGAAGTTGGTGATCTGATTCTTGCACATCTGAGGAAGGAAATATTCCCAAGGGGAACATATAATAAGATAAAGATGAAAAAGATTGGACCATGCAAGATCATAAAGAAATTTGGGGCAAATGAATATGAGATTGAGTTACCCGATGGGATCGAAATTTCACCCATATTTAATGTTGCGTATTTTTACCCTTACAAAACTGAAGAAACAAGAGCAGAGGATGAACAGAAAAAGGTTCAGTGGACCAACCAAATGCCTGTAGCTGAAAAGCCATAGATGGAAAGTATAATTGGCAAGAGAGTCAGCAAGAAGACCAGGAGAAAAGAGTATTTTGAATACTTGGTCAAGTGGAAAGGACATCCAGTTGAAGATGCCAGTTGGGAAGATGAAGCAGAAATTCATAAGCATGGACAGACCATGCAAGAGCTCATGAATAGGAGTTCATGAAAATTTTCAAGCGAGGGAGTATGATGCAAGAGCATCATGCAAATCCCAAAGCATGCGACTAAGCCAAAGAAATAGTTGGACACATGGAGAAAGAAAAATAACACGTTTTCATAAGAACCATTTTGAATTTTGAACTTAAGAGGCATTAATGTAATAGTTAGGAAGATGTCGTACTTTGCATTTATATCTTGGAGGTTGTAAACAGATCTTGAGAGATTGCTCTCATCTATAGAACATTAAGGCATTTAAGTCTGTTAAATGTAAGAGTAGGTAGATATGAATGTTAGATTAGACAATTATAGAACATAGGAGGGAAAACATATATAGACACCCTCACTCTTGTATTATTGTATCATTAGCATAACACAGAAGAGAAGAGCTATAGCAGAGAGTTGAAAAGAAGAACCCATGTACATGAGCTTTGAATTAATATATGAAGCTTTGAATCAGATTTCATGGTGTTATGATGCTTTTTGTTTATACATGGTGAATGGTACACTTACAGATGTTTTATTCTCTCTGTTATGCATTTTCTTAAATAATGTGTGTATGTATGATTTCATGTTGAATGTATGAAGTCTAAGAGAGAGAGATAATGAGTTTTAATTTTTTCTCTTCCTGAGTGAGAGAATTTCCTACAAGGAGTGCAGTGAAACGTCTGCAAGGAGTGCGTTGACAAGATTTCAGAGTTTATCTCTAAAAGCTCAGGAGGGATACCGTTGTTCTCATTCTAGCAGAAGTGTAGGTGGAGCACAGAAGCCATGCAAGGTGTGCACAGGCTAGTCAAGTCTTTAACCTTATTAACTAAGGTTGGAAGGTGAAGGACTTCTATTGCAGAGGGTACACAGAGTCGAAGAATCAAGTACTTGGAAGTATTTGAAAGAGTGTCGCAAGGAGTGCACGCATGAGTCCCTTTTGAGGCTCAAGTTTGCAAGAAAAAACTCAGGAGAGTTAGTACCTTCGAAGTGTTAAGAGGAAGAGGAAGTGAAGTCACTTTGTAGAATCCGAGTTCAGACGAGGAACATTGGTTCATTTTGTAGAAGTCTTCAAGGAAGGAACGAGCGGTTGAAATTCTCCGTGGAGAACTTGCGAAGTTGCGAGGACCGTAAGATACATAAAATATACAAGGTGTATAGGGGTGGAAGAACCCATCACTTTGGTATCAGGAATCAATGTGGACCTTTGATCATGATAGTGGAGCTGTCAGGTCATTTTGGGGATTTGGAGTTCATGAGTCCAGAGTGTAAGCCAAAATCCTTGGTCACTCTAACTCTTGAATCGTGAAATTCGGAAATTTGAAGTGTTAGGGGAAGGTAGTCGGAGGTTTGTTCAAGTCCCAAAAGACGGGAAGAGGGATAGGTGATGAGAGTCCACGTCATAGATAGAAATCATTTGAGTGGACAGGTGGCGTGTCTTCGTCAAATAGGAAGAGTCAAACCTTGTTGACTGTTTCGTGGTTTTGAAGGTCGAAGGGCTGGGAGCCTTGCATCCGAATTTGTGAAGTCGTGAAGTATGAAACCTTGATGAAGTGAAAAACCCATTGGGAAGACAAACTTTACTGAACGCATCGAAATTCAACATTTCGGGTTTCGGGTTTGTAGAGGCAAGAACTCTCGACAATAGGGCTCACAAAATCGCGAAACCCGAAGTCCCGGTTCGACGAAGGGCGTGATCTTACTGAGGTCGAGAGACTTGAGTGGTGATTTTTGGTTGATAACACGGGGCATACTCATAAGGACCTGTGGATACACTGTCGAGTGTGTGAGGGATTCCCTGTGGGGAAAACCAAAGAGTCAATCAGACTCAGGAAGGAAAATTAGAACGATCCTGAGCAGATCTCGGCCTGAGGGTCACGGGTCTGCATCAAAATTGGATAGGTGGGACGATTTCAAGAAGCACGAAAAGAATCGCATGTTCTAGAAGTAAAGAGGATATCAATATATCTCAAGGGTACATAAGAGTTTGGATTATGGTATCCAAAAGGAAAGGATTTATCAATTATTTCCTACACAAATGCAGATTGGGCTAGTTTCATTAATGACCATAGAAGCACAAGTGGACCAACGTTCTACTTTGGTGAGTGTTTGGTATCTTGGATAAGAAAGAAACAACCATCAGTGTCATTTTCTACAGCTGAAGCAGAGTATATTATAGAAACGACATGTTGTACATAGGTTCTATGGTTGAAACAAACTCTAGAGGATATGCAGATTGTGTATGATGAGCCCATTCCAATATATTGTTATAATACAAGAACCATTAGCATCTCAAAGAATCTGGTGATTCCCTCCAAGATGAAGCACATTCCAATCAAATATCACTTTATATAGGAACAAGTTGCACAAAGGAACATCAAAGTTAATTATGTGGGAACAAAAGAAAAGGTTGCAAATATATTTACAAAACCACTTTTGAGGGAATATTTTGAGTATCTTCGATAGAGACTCGGAGTAATTTCTACTCCAAAATGAATTCTTTTGAATGTTTATCTTATATGTCTTGCATATAGGAACATCAAATTTAATTATGTGGGAACAAAAGAAAAGGTTGCAGATATATTTACAAAACCACTTTTGAGGGAATCTTTTGAGTAATTTCTACTCCAAAATGAATTCTTTTGAATGTTTATCTTATATGTCTTAGATTTACATGAGGAAGCACCATAAATAGGATATTTTACCTTGGGGGAGCAGTTTTAGGAAGAGTTCAGTCAGGGGGAGTAGCCCCAAGGACACTTTAGTTAGGGGGAGCAGTCTTGATGAGAAGTTACCTTTTCCATTGATGTCAAAGGGGGAGAGATTCATAATATGCATGGATAGAGAATTAGATGATTGGAGAGAGAGAAAAGAGGCATGTTTCTAGGGGGGGACATGGTCACAAGAGGAGCATGCATGATATGAATTCAATGTTGCATTAGAGTGTTGCCATCAATGCCAAAGGGGGAGATTGTTAATTAATTGGGTTGGTTGTCATTGATGTAAACCCTTGAAGAAAGTTTGGTAGCTCCAAAAGTATGTTTAAGAGACTTAATATTGTTTGATGTATAATGGTATGAATAATAGTACATTTGTAGGTAAGAGTATTCTAGATGGATAGTACATGTCATGCCTTTTTCAGTGATATGTGGAACATCACATAACTTCTCACGGTTTGATATTTATGGCCTTGTGAAGTTGGAGAACCCTCTTGAGTTATCTGGAAGCCCCTAGAAGGTCAAATAAGTAAAATTATTCTAGAAACTCCTAGAAGAAGTTGACTAGTCATAATGGGTGAAACTAGGATTTAATTATGGGTTAAGTTGTTGCAATAAGAAAATAATTTAAAATAAATTAGTTGAAACTAGAAATAGAGAGTTTACTATTTATGGATAAAATGGTTATACATGGACAAGTGGTTAGAAGTGGGTTATCCATAAAAAGAAGGATGTTGGGTTATGTTGGCTAGAAGGTAACCCCTAAAGGAAGCTACATGGAAGTATAAATAAGAGAGAAAGGCTCTCCTATTAGCACCTATTGATGACATTGAATATCTATTATTGTGTAAGGTTTATTCCAAGAACTCATTGATAAATCTGAAGTTACACAAGTCTAAGGTAACACAAAGGGTTGATGACGAAAGTTTTGGAATTGCTGAAATACTAAAAAAACCCTAGTTTTCTAGGTGTATGTGGGATATAGTGGAGAAGTGCATGTACGTACATGGGATGGTAGTATAACAAGGTGCATATGTGTGGGAAAAACCATGAAATATTGAGTTGTTGAGGATGCCAAGTTCTCATATTATGAAAGAAAGCTTCCAGAAAGGTCTACAGTGATCAGGTAGAACAGATCTATCTACAGATTTAAATGGTATGTCATATTCTTATGTGTAGTTGGATATTATTGTCTCCATGAGATATGTTTATGGGAGTTTGAAAATTTTCCCTAGAGAGGGTGTTGAATGTATGGAACTTATTCTATGAGCTAGATCTATAGAAATACAACACTGGTATGCTAGTATTATTCATTAGTTCATCTTGTTGGTTCAAATGTTGAGACATAGTTTGTATTTCTTGGTAGATGGTTGATGGTTTTGGTTGTGAAGTGGTTGTGAAGTTGTTTGTATGGTGTGAGGTTGCATATTAGTAAGGGTTTGATGTCTAGTCCATGTGAGGATTATTACATTTGTTCATGATTGTACACACATGTATGGCACATGACTAGAGAGACGTATGCACTTGGTTAGGGGATGTATAAGATGATGTATGCAGATAGAAAAACTATATATAGGACACAGTGACATGATGCAGGTTTATGTGAGAGAGGCAACGAAGTGTTTGAAGTTTCATAAAAAGTGAAAACCCTAGCTTACTGAAGGTGTACGCAGGATGCAGTATAGACAGGTTGTGTACATACACATGATGAAGTATAGACATGTCGTGTACATACACATGATGTAGTAAAGACAGGGTGCGTACATAAGAAAGTTGAAGCATATACAGGTCGGTTACCTATTTGGTTTTTTTGGTAGAGGATGAGTATATGTATAGTTTTATTACAGGTCAGTGGCATAGGTTGGTTATAGGTTGTTGGTATAGGTTGGTGCAGGTTTATAGTGATATATCTCACAATGACAGTGTGGCAGTGGTTTCATCATTTGACACTTATCTTTCAGGACCGTGGGATGGGGAAATGATCGGTGGTTGTAGCCATATTTTGGTTGTATATAGAGAACATAGGGGGTTGTATCCTCCTTTTGGTTCTATATAGAGAATTGGGGAGTTAGAGCTTCTCTCAGGTTGTAGTTTGAAAATATAGGGGGTCAGAGCCTCCTTCCAGTTGCATCTGGAGAACAAAATAAGTTGGTGCTTCAAATGAATGTAATTCTTAAATACATATAAGAAAAAGAATTCCATGTTTTTCTCCCGCATTGAGTTTCCATGTAAAAATATTGGTGTCTTATGTATGTGTATGATTGTTCATTGTTCGTGGTTTATTTACTCTACACTTGTTGAATGATAATGGTATATTGATCATAAAGATAAATAACACTTACATACTCTGGTTAAAATGATTACAAATCTCTATTACTGATTCACCCCCCCTCTTAGTAATCCAATAAAGGACAGTCACATATCCCTAGCTCATGGGTGAACATTAGGGTATGCTACTCCATATATGTGGTCAATAATATATGGACCTATCACTAATATATTTGATGTCTATAGATATGGTAAATTGGTTAAGGAGATGGCGGGTGGAAGGAATAATTTTGACAATAAAGAACTTTGGTGTTAGACCTTCGCAATTATGTAAGTTGTGAGGTTGAATTTGGTGCTCTTGTATCGAAGACGGGTCAGTCTATAGTTTGGAATTCTCACACCAAAACATGATGCACCTCGTATGTTTAACTAATTATGGAAATTTGATAATTGAAAACATATATTTTCATCGTAATCATTCACTATATTCATTTCATTAGTTAATTGAATTATATGCAATTGATAGATTCTATTTAACATCCCTAACTACATAATATGTATTAATGCCTATAAATCACCATGTCTAGACCATGGAGTTGATATTTCAAATGCATTATGAAAGATGTGAAATAAAAGTTTAGAATGTATTTAATTCCATAAAATGTGAGAGCCACTCTTCCCTTCTAACTAGAGTTTATAATTTATATAACATGTAATGATTCAAAATTTGATGTTTTCTTCTTTTGTTTTTAGCTCTGCTCCTTAATTTGTTGGTGCTACTATGGAGTTTGCATGCAAGTTTCCTTCTAATATAGTAAGTGGGCGTTGAGAAACCTTTTTTTCACTAGACAAGGGGAATTGTGACCACCAACCCGTTCTATCAATTCTAGCAATGATTTCTGTGAGAGAAAGATATGAACAACTAGACTAGTGAGAGTAAGGGAGGGTTTGGACCCATAAATAGATCGTGGGTGTGTGAGGTGGATCAATAAATTTGGATAAATTGGTACTTAGGAAATTGAAAAAGTTGCACAGATAGCTTGAATAAGTTGGATTAATGGAGAAGGTGGTGGCAGTGGGAAAAACAGGATTGAAAAAACATGCACCATGTGTGATTCTAAAAGGAGGAAAATGCATCGACTTTATAACCTATGGTGAAATTCTTCGATCTACAATGCCAATGGTGTCAAAGCATTCAAATGGACCAACAATTTAATTTGTATGATTTTTCCTTTTTAAATTAATTTTTAATTTTGACAAATAGTGAAAATAAATTTACATTCACCATAGGAATAGTCACAAATCAAAATGATTTTAACCAATTAAAAATTGCATACACAAGATTACAAAATTAAGATTTTTTTTAATTTTTTAATCAAATAATACATATTTTTTTTTACATTAAAATATATTTAACCATTAATGGTGAGTGCAAGAAGTTTGTGGTCGAAAACGTGGCAAGGCCATGAACAAGAACGTGTGTGCATTCCTACAGTTATAGGTTCGGTTGTGGTCGAACCTCCACGTGGATTTCCACATAGGTTAAGAGTAAGAGTGTATGCATTCTCTTAAGAATGTGTATGCGCTCTTAAGAACATGTGTGTGCTCTTAAAAATGCGTGCATGCTCTTCTTGGCGTTTTTTAATAAACGACCCAAGAGAGATTTTGTGCATATTGTGCACAAAATCACCCTTGTGTTTCTCATTGGGAAAATAGAGTGAAGAGAGGAGGAAGAAAGGGAGGATCTTTCCACCACCACAGCCACCGTGTGTCTAGGTATGTTACATTTATCTTAACTTTAATCCAATTTATTCATTCTAATTTAGTATTTTTCTCCCAATAATCTAAATTGAAAAACAATTTATAATTTAGTATTCTAAATAAAAAAGGAAACTAATTTACATGCCATGGATGTTAAATTGCAACATATAAAATACAATGGAACCCCAAGAAAATTTAAACCCCTCACAATAAAACCAAGAATATAAAAACCCAAATCCACCACCACCACCACATAATGTAAACAATGAAATGGATGAGGGGTTGGTGATATTAAGAAACCTTGAGGAACAATTAAGGCAGACTAGAGAACCTAGCAGAGTAACCTTGGCCACTTTTTTGGACATCATTTTCCACTCCATTGCAAGTTCTCAAGGGAAATTGACATCTATTTCTAACTATAGGGTAAGAATGTACGAGTATTATAGCATTGGTTTGGATGAAAATCAAATCAAAGAACTGGTCATTTCAAAACAACAAATATTGTCTATTTTTAGGAATCCTAGAAATGGACAAGAACTATTATTGACCAGAAAACACATGTCCATTGACTAGTGCATCCATCCCCATATTAGTAAAAAATGGATGGATAGGTGGTAGATGGTTCTTGATAAACCTCCCTGCAATAATAGGGAGATGCCCTTATATTTTTTGAGGAAATTATGGGTTGAGCTTATTATGGGTAAACATGTCAACTTCTTTGACATTATTGACTTCCAGGGGGTGGGTCGAGGGTTCACATAAGATCAAGAGTAGGCCAGGACTGACCCTTAGTTAGGTCCTCATCCCCCTAGGTGAAGGCTTGACCCCCCACCCAACATATTCCTATTGAAAAGAACTTGCAATAGGTACATCTAGCCATATCATCATTGAATCGTAGCCTAGTGCAACATAGTAGCTTTGTTACACTATATCGACCAGAGGTGCATGTCAGCATGCATAGGAGAGTACATTGAGGAGAGGGAACACAAAAATAGAAGTCTTCTATGCGAACCTCAAAGATTCTCTAGCTGTGGGAAGACATGTTATGGGCCTATAGAGCCCACTGTATAACCTAGCTTCATGCAAGAGGTTAATATCTTAACCCTTTTTTTTGTTCTTAATCGTTATATATTTATTTTTTATTTTGTGTATTTATATAAATATTTGATTGTATGTTGTTTTGCAGTTGTTGTGTCCCAGCAGTAGACCCTCTATGCCTATGGATGCATTAGTACATATCCCCACAATTGATGCAACAGTAGAGGCAACATGTTCATTGGGTGCACCTTACACACAGGTATGTATCACATTTGATAGATTCAACATAGTCATTTATTTATTTTATGACATCCTCAAATGTTTTATATATTCTCTTTTTTCTACAGGATTTGGCACCAGGCAATGTCGGGGATTTTCCATCTGGGATGGACAAGTCACCAACATCATAGGTATCATGTGTAAAGTTAAATATCGTATAATTCTCAAATTGTTTGTGTTTATGTTTTTGAATTTTAGTATTTTGTACTAATAGTTCAAATTTATTCATATGTATGTAGATCATCGATATATTTTCTAGGTATAGTAGTATTGCACCCCCTGGGCACCTGGGCATTTCTTCTGCATTGCATTTCTCTAGGCCTAGGGTGTTGGAATCACTTGTACATCCTCTGAGGGACCATAACTTTCCACCTGTCTACGACCCACCCCCACCACCACTTTAAGCCCCATCAACAGGGACTACCACAGTATAGGTTGTCTTGGAGCAGTTTGGACAATTGAGTGCTCCATCTTCCATTTCATATCCATCGATGCCTGAGATATTCATGGTGAGATATTGCATTGATGATAATTTTTCATGTTTCATTAATTTGTTTTTACGCATATTTGTTTAATTTTATTGACTTGATCCTTGTAACGGATGCAGGGTGGTTTTGCATAGAGATTAGGGTTGGAAAGGAGGGTAACACCCTCATGATTGATAGTTTCATATGAAGTGAGTTTTCTTCGGTTAAATTATAATGTATCAATTTTTATGTCTATTAATTCATTGATGAAAAAAACTTATACCATTGGATACTGTTTGTGCAGTCTCGAGAGTGTTGAAGAATGCCTAGGCCTAGAATATCTCGAGGTGCATCCTTAATTAAGAGAAGAAAGATATATTTACACGATGCTCCTGAGGGTGACGAGGGTGGAAATGGTCAATTATTGACCAACTACTGCCATATCGTATCTAGGATGCAATATAGATGTTCTTTGTTTATGTTAGGGAACTTGTATACTAGGAACAAGTTGCCATTTTTTTTTAAATGTACAATTTAGATGATGTTGAGTATGTATATGTATATATATATATATATATATATATATATATATATATATATATATATATATATAATGGCACTCTTTTTATGAATCTCATTGTTTCTACATTTGATGTTTATAAATATATGAATTCCAAAGTGTATGAATTTTATGTGTATTAATCCCTTGATTTGTTTATATTTAGCAATTATAAATAATTTCATTACTCATTAAGGAATAACATACGGGCACACACATTTGAGATGAATGTTATTTTATAGGGAACACATAATATTCTCCTCTATTTATTCATGACATATACAAAATCATTTGATTTATGTGTAACGCTTCATAAATGAAAAAAAGACTAGTGAAAGACTCATTAATGAAAATGTTTGTTGAGATTGTGTAGGGGGTATTTGTAAATTTTGTTCAACCCATCAATTATTAATAGCATTTATTCAGTAATTCTATTCTACCAAAATTCTATCTAGAAAGTAATGCTATATAAAAAGTAATGATACCAAAATTCTATCTAGAAAGTAATTCCTTACACATTTTCTTTCCTCCAACCTAATAGAAAATTAGCACATGTGAATGGGTAAATTATGTGTCTCTGATAAATAGATTGATGTAGATCAACTAATTTTATGTGGTTACGTGATAGTAGAGTAAATATTATAGATAATCAATGATGTGATATTCAAAATTTAAAACTTGAAAAATATACTAATAAATTTCCAAATTTGATATCTATGATACAGTTTCATTACCTGCACAATGTGTATATTGACTTGTTGACGATTGCAACTATTTCAAGTTGTCTCTTTCACAATATCTTCATTCTCAAGTAAGCCATAAATTTTACATGAAATGAATTGTGTATCATCCATGAGAGGGGCTCTATTTATATGTTAGTTTAAGGGTTTTAGTGGTACTTGTCTTAGGGATTGTCAAGTATGCATACCATTGTTGATTAATTGGGTTGGTTGTCATTGATGTCAACCCTTGAAGAAATTCAGGTAGAGAATTCTGGTAGCACAAAGGTTTGGGTAATGGACCCAATTTTGTTTGATGTATATTGGTATTAGTTTTGATATATTTGCAGGTAAGACTATTCTAGATGGATAGTACATGTCATGCCATTTCCAGTGGAATGTGTAACATCACATAACTCCTCACAGTTTGAGAGTTATGACCTTACGAAGTTGAAGGAGCCTCATATGATTGGCTTGAAGCCCCAAAAGGTCAAAGAAGTCAAAGTTCTTGCAAAGAAGAAAGTATTTAAATAAAAAAGTGAAGTGACAAAGTCAAAGAGGATTATTTAAATAATAAAGTGAAGTGACAAAGTCAACGAGGATTATTTAAATAATAAAGTGAAGTCAGAAAGTCAAAGAGGATTATTTAAATAACAAAGTGAAGTGACAAAATCAAAGAGGATTATTTAAATAATAAAGTAAATAGAGAAATTTCTAATTATGGAAACTGGTTATCAGGAGGTTAACCCTAAAATGAGGAAAATGGGTTATGTGGTCAAGTGGATATTGGTACATGGACAAGTGGCAAACTGGGCAAAATTGGACATAGGTGACTATGTGGACAAATTGGCCTAGAAGATGCTTCTAAGGAAGCTACTTGGAGAGTATAAATAAGAGGCGAGGCTCTCTAATTTCAATCACACTTGAGCATATTGAATATCTACAGGGGACTGAGGTAACCAAAGGATATCTAAGACAAATTTCAAAGGGAAGGTGAAGTAAAGAAGGATGAAATTAAAAGGAGAATAAATTATTTTGATGATGCTTTCTAAGGTATGTAATTTACAGGTCATCTCACCATTTTCACAATAAATTCTTTTCTAGAATGATCCAGACCATGAAATTGGGAGGCCATTGAGGAAACATGATGCAAGAGCATCGTTGGCAAGTGCATAGAGGTGGGACCACCCAACACATGAGATTTCCTTCGGAACTTCAACGTGAGCAGTCACAAATGATTTAGGGATTCTCCTCCACACAACGTCAAAATTCACCTTTGAAGGCACGCTTGAACCGGTGCCGGGTTTTTCCCTTTGAAGCAAGTTTTTGAAATTGTAAACAGAGCAGAAGTTCCCACTTCATCTTTGGAATACGACTAGACTAAGATAGCATAGGATAAGGTTTAGAGCAGGCAAGTAGCAGGGAAAAACCCTAGGAACATTTTGAGTTGAAAAAAAAGTTTGTAAGCCCAGTTAGAGCCAGGTAGAGGAAGGAGAGAAATTGATCTGTGAGAGAATTGCGAGTGAGCAGAGAATCTCAACTTTTGGAGCTATTTTAGTTTGTATGTATTATGTAGATAGTGGGCACTTATGAATAGAACAGAGTAGAGAATTGATCCAAATCTGTTGTGCTTGGACTATGTGTATTTTCCTATTGTTTTATGTTTTATAAACAAGTGAATAGAATTGTGAGATTTTTGTAGTTTCAATTGTTTCTCTTCATTTGGAACTCTGCAAGGTGTGCATTGAGCCAAGGAGTAATGTTGTGGAATTGTTTTTCTCTTCACTGGGAGATCTGCAAGGTGTGCATTGATCCAGAGAGAAAATGTCGTGAATCTGAGCTATCGAAATCCCTCAGACGCAAGGAGTGTGCAGGAGATCGAAGTCTGAACCAGACAAATCTCAGGAGGGATAACACTTCGGAAAGTGTTGTCAAGACTAGGAACTCATTCCCTGGAAGGAGAGAATATTGATTCTTCACAGACTTAGAAAATTTTCTAAGTTGGAGTCAAGAAAAAGCCCAGGAGGAAGAATGCCCTTGAGTGTTGGATTGTTGTGGAGATTTCTGCAGATCGTCCGATTAGAAGGAGGAGCGTAGACTTTAACACTGCGTAGATACCAACGAGGGGAGTTAAAAGATCTGAATAGACGGTGGAGATTCCTAGAGGAGGAACACCAAAACCCTGCAAATCGTTGGATAAGGTGGAGCTGTAAGGAGCTTAGCGGCGAGGGCTACTTGACGTCCAAAATCTCAGGAGGGACAATGACCATCGATCTCAAATAGATTGGGACCATTGGTTCAGTTCGCGAACTCAGGCATCGCAACCCAGAGGGATATAGGTCTTGTCATACAAAACCCCGAGTCGCGAGATCACGAAATAGTAGAGTCAACCCATTTCGCAGACTCAGATATCATGAACTGGAAAGCAGAGTCCCTTGTTTCTCAAACCTCTGAGTTGCGAGACTGCGATTTGATCTGAATCGTCGATCACAGGCAGATATAGACCATTGGTCCACATCATGAACTCAGATATCGCAAACTGGGAAGTGGATTTCCTTGTTTTTCAAACCTTCGAGTCGCGAGATGGAGATTTGACCTGAATTGTCAAGCACAAGCAAATCTGGACCATTGGCCCACATCACAATCTTGGGTATCGTGAGATGGAAGGATGAAGGTCTCATTTTTCAAACCTCCAAATCATGTGGCCGTGATTTGATCTAGACCATCGACTATAAGTGGATCTGGACTGTTGACCCACATCGTGGTCTCGGGTCTTGCAAGTTGGAAGGACAGAGGGGTTGACTTC
This sequence comes from Picea engelmannii, assembly GCA_009831015.1. NCBI lineage: Eukaryota > Viridiplantae > Streptophyta > Pinopsida > Pinales > Pinaceae > Picea > Picea engelmannii. The sequence continues at coordinate 680,513 of ML778347.1, forward strand.
CAGAACCCTGAACCATGTGTTAGCTCCCAAAATGAATCCGTCACCATGGTTGCATTTTGTAGTTGATAGCATGGCTATTGGTAGTTTTCTCAAATTGGTTTTGAGTTTTTCTAGCTGCAAGACTTAGCTTTTGATTTTTGTCTTAGAAATAAGATGACCCATAAAGGTCTTCTCTTTAAAATTTTCATAAAATGTTTTCAACAGCTAATGCGTGCTTAAAAGATGATGGTTAGCTGGTGAAAGTGGCGACTTTCAACAACTAAGGAGAATTTCTCATAGGTCATTAGCTGGTGAAAGCGAGGATTTTCAAACATCCAAAGAGCATTTCTCACGGGGTGTGCACTGGTGAAAGTGGTGACTTTCAAAAGCTAAGGAGCAATTCTCACAGGTTGTGCGCTGGTGAAAGAGACAGTTTTCAACAGACGAGGAGCACTTCTCACGGGTTGCGCACTGGTGAAAGCGGAGATCATGTGCATTTTATCCACGTTGTAAAAAATCTAATGATGATATGTTTATCCCACATCATGCAATCAAGAATGATGCACTGGTGAAAGCAGACAATCAGGGAAACTCGAGTTGCACATCTAAATCGGATTGCAAAGCGGATCTCGTTCAGTAATGCATGCTTCACAATCATGGCATCGAAAATGACAAATTTGAACCCATCATCCCAGGTACAGGAACAATACTACATGGCTGGTGACATCAAATAACCGCATCATTTCCCCAACACACATCACTCACAATTGTATGGTAAGTTTTCAATGTTGAAAAATAGAATCGAGTATTTTCACCAGTGCAAGACCTCAGCCCAAATAGCATATCGCAATGTTTGGTGTGCAGAATCATTTGGGGTTTTGAATTGCAAATGGCAAGAAGACATAGTGGCTTTTTGTTGAGAAAAGAATTGGACAGTCTGTCCTTCCTGTTAGTGATAAAAAATGCACTGGCATTTTTGAAAGAATGATGCTTAAACTTGCAGGGCACTTTTCAATCCCTTCTCGAGCTCCAAATGAAGAGAAGAAAAGGTGTACAAATGTCATTTACCATCTTTAAAAGAGGCAGAATTTTAGGGTTTTGGGAGCCACATCACATAATTCGAATTTCATTATCAGATTATCAAATCAGAGAGCCTTGGGAGGTTGAGCTACACATCATCAGATTTCAACCACATCTTGAGGGCCAGCAGATAAAGATTTACCTTATTTTGAGGATCTATTCCTATTCCTTTGTAAATGTTGTTTGCTTACTATTTCTAGAAATTCAGATCCATAGTTTTAGGATCTGATAACTGAATTGTTAAGCTATAAAGCTACAGAAGGAAGATGAATGAATAGGTTCGATTTCAGATACTTGTTATACTATGATTGTAAGAAGACTTGAAGGATAATACAAAGATAGATTTCTCTCTTCTACAATATCAGATTCCTCACGTGTCTCTCTCTATTTTATGTAAATTGTTTTAGCTGCAGTGATTGTCATCTCACCATTCAGCTCATAATTTACTTAAAATTGCTTTACATAGTTTAATAAGCCCTATAGATTGTATTTGGTTTGTTAGCTCTGTCTTCTCACTCACTTAAGATTTTCCATCTGATTATTGTTTTATGAGAGCTCTGTTCATTTGATTACCCATTTATGGTCCGAGTACTCAAGTTATGATTTGTTATCTCATTGATCCACCTATAAAATACCAAAAAACCATTATTTCTAAGTTACCAAGCATCCTTAGATTACAACCCTAAGGAGATTCTTGGAGTGATAACAAATTGGCAACGTTGTCGGGGACAGGAGATTGAAGCTCGGCTTCCTTGGGAGACGACAAGATCCAACTTTGATGATAGACAAAGCCTAGACATATTTTGGTTGTAATCATCTATCTGGTGACTTCATGAAGAATGAATTTAGTGGTGACTCCATTGAAGACCTGTGACAGATCCAGAAAAGATCATCAGAAGGAGACGAGCCTTACAGAAACAGATTTTCAGATATACAGATTATCTACCTCAGGGATTTCAAGAGGTACTATTTCTTATTTGTATCTAGACCATGTTCTGTTAAGCCTATTTTTCTGAATCTTCATGTTTTTAGAAATCTGAAATTGAAACAGAAAACCTGAAGGGTGACAACCTCCATTAGTTTCTGAAATTACAAACCTAATTTCTGAGTTCGGCATTGTGTATAACCCAAGGAAAGAAGTCTTACAAGTTGGCCTTAGGAGAGAACTGCTCCTCTTTTTCCATCCTTCACAAACATAGATGAATATCTATATCCATATTAGTCTTCTTGTTGAAAAAAGTGTCCTAAGAGACCATTTGTGAAAGGTGAGGAAATATAATCCAGCTGTTAGGGTAGTTTTGCAAAAGCTTGTTCTTTCCCTGATCCATCTGAGTTTGAATAAGACTCCACTGGGAGGATCCATTTAACAAGAGATGAAGAGACTGCACTTTAAATCCAGATATCAGTTTATCAGTCTGCTTCATGAATTATTATTGTTTTTTATTAACTCTTTCATGTTATTCCCTTTACATGTAAAGAGAATCATTTTTTGTTTTGTATATTTAGAAGACTACCATCCCGTTTTCATCTATCCATCTTTAGAAGAAACAGAGACTCCGCAACCCTGTGCTATAGATATTGATTTGATATCCTCATCACAACTTTCTCTTAAAAATGAGTCCTGTATTCCAATTCCTCTTGCATTTGATCACTTTTTTGACTTTGTCGAAATTGAAATTGACTCCAAGTATACTCAGACTTCAATACCTATTGTTACTACTGTCGAACCTTTTCATCAACATTATATCCCTTATGAGCAACCCATTTCCTTTCAAACCAAGATTAGCATGAAAATGTTTAGGCCTTTAAAATTTCCCCATCCCCTTCATCCTTATCCTCTTGCCTGTTATGGATATCTTCCTTATTTTTCCGGAGAGAATCAAGTTTTAGCTGAGAGGCTTTTGGAATACTTTCAGGATTTTGTTGATCGTTTTTAGATTGCTCACGAAGATGTAATCATGAGATTTTTCTCTAAATCTCTAATCAGAGATGCTGCTGCATGGTTCAGGGGTCTGAGAGTTTATTCAATTGGTTCTTGGATTGAGTTCTCTAATGCTTTCCTAAAGTATTGGGGCGAATACAAATCTTTAGATACTTACCTCGTTGATTTCTATTCTTTGAAACAAGAGCAGGACGAAGCCTTACCTGTTTTTAATAGAAGGTTTTACCGTATTTATCATGACATACCTTTGGAGGTCCGGCCTACAGAGACGTTTTCCATGATATATTATATTATAGGTCTCCATTCAGAACTTGCCCTTCTTCTGTTAGAATGGAAGTCTCCATCCTTAATCCATTTGTTTGAAGATTCTCAAGAGGTGGAGGAGAACATTCATGCTTTCATAAGGATATGAGATCGAGATTTCTTTGAAAATTTGCAGGTGCATGAGAAAGTAAACTGTCAGTACATTTTAGATTAAGAGAAAAAAAATAGTGAGTATGAAGCAGATAAGGAACAACAACCTGAAGGTGAGTACATTTCAGATTCAGAGCAAAAAAGCAGTGAGTATGAAGTAGATAAGGAACAACAACCTGAAGGTGAGTACATGTCAGATTCAGAATTAGATTTTTCAGTGTTGGCTGAGTATTCCAGAGACAGGTATGCATGTGAAGCTTATGACCAGTTTGTAAATCAAGAAGAGCCTATGATGATTGATGATTGCATAGGAAATTATATGTTTTTAACTGATCCTTGTTCATATGATTTTAATACTGTCTTATCATCATCTTTTGAGAACTTTTCTGAAGAGGAAGTTGTGATGATTGATGATCAAAATATGAGATCAAGGGAACAAGAAGGTGATCATTTTTCTAGCAAATGAACAACCATGATTGAGAAGGAGGTTGCCATAGATGTGCAACTATTTTCTGAGGAGCAGCATGTTACTTATTTTCCTTTTCAAGATCCAGTAGTAGTTTTCATGGACTTATACTTTTCAGAAAACCTGAAGATTTTAGATTTCCTTAGTTTGCCAATGTTTATGGGTGACAGTTTTGGATCTGCAGCAAATGCTAAGGGCAGCCATCAAATTTCAGATTTGCAGCAACGGGAAGTTCGCAACAGATATCAAGAAGAAGGCGAGGAACTAAACAGTCTAGAGCAACAGTCTATCGTATATGTTTTTCCAACGGATTTCGAGCAGCCTGCATTCAACAATGAGATTAGTAAAGGTAGTTTTCAGTAGTCCAGAGAGGTATTGTTTTATGAATTTGATGACCCTTTTGTTGACTATTTGGAGTCTATGAGCAACATAGATGTCAAACATTTTCTGTCAGAAGAAGATTGTCTTTATCATTTGTTCAAATCTCTCTTCTGCATGATATCTCTTCCATTATTGTTCGGGTCAAGATTAAGGATTTTAATAGTAAATCAGTTTATGATTTCGCTGCATTGGAAATTCCATCTTACTTGATAAATCTGCCTCTACCGGTTAGTATAGGAGTAGGCAGAGGAATAAGCTTGCTATACGAGCAAATGATATCTTTTTCAGTTGTTGATTTAATGAATAAGCAGGACAGGTCACAGGCAGGTTACAGGAAAGCTACAGTCAGACTACAGGTTTGTTGAAGAATAGTTGCACAGGCCAGATGACTCCATGCCCAATGCTAAAGGCTACTAAAACTACTAGGTTATTGGAAACCTCGCAGGGAGGTCTACATCCCAGTTGGAGCCAAATGTTAGCTCCCCAAATGAATCCATCACCATGGTTGCATTTTGTGGTTGATAGCATGGCTATTGGTAGTTTTCTCAAATTGGTTTTGAGTTTTTCTAGCTGCAAGACTTAGCTTTTGATTTTTTTCTTAGAAATAAGATGACCCATAAAGGTCTTCTCTTTAAAATTTTTATAAAATGTTTTCAACAGCTAACGCGTGCTTAAAAGATGATGGTTAGATGGTGAAAGTGGCGACTTTCAACAACTAAGGAGCATTTCTCACAAGTTGTTAGCTGGTGAAAGCAAGGATTTTGAAACATCCAAAGAGCGTTTCTCATGGAGTGTGCGCTGGTGAAAGTAGTGACTTTCAACAGCTAAGGAGCATTTCTCACAGGTTGTGCACTGGTGAAAGCAGTAGTTTTCAACAGATGAGGAGCACTTCTCACGGGTTGTGTGCTGGTGAAAGCAGAGATCACGTGCGTTTTATCCACATTGTAAAAAATCTGATGATGATATGTTCAACCCACGTCATGTAATCAAGAATGATGCGCTGGTGAAAGAGAACAATCAAGGAAACTCGAGTTGCACGTCTAAATCAGATTGCAAAGCGAATCTCGTTCAGTAACGCATGCTTCACAATCATGGCATCGGAAATGGAAAATTTGAACCCTTCATCCTAGGTACATGAACAATACTACATGGATAGTGACATCAAATCGCCGCATCATTTCCCCAACACACATCAGTCACAATTGTATGGTAAGTTTTCAATGTTGAAAAACAGAATAGAGTATTTTCACCAGTGCAAGACCTCGGCCCAAATAGCATATCGTAGTGTTTGGTGTGTATAATCATTTGGGGTTTTGAATTGCAAATGGCAAGAAGATGCAGTGGTTCTTTGTTGAGAAAAGAACTGGATAGTCTGTCCTTCCTGTTAGCGATAAAAAATGCACTGGCATTTTTGAAAGAATGATGCTTAAACTTGCAGGGCACTTTTCAATCCCTTCCCAAGCTCCAAATGAAGAGAAGAAAATGTGTACAAATGTCATTTACCATCTTTAAAAGAGGCAGAATTTCAAGGTTTTGGGAGCCACATCACATAATTCGAATTTCATTATCAGATTATCAAATCAGAGAGCCTTGGGAGGCTGAGCTACACATCATCAGATTTCAACCACATTTTGAGGGCCAGCAGATAAAGATTTACCTTATTTTGAGGATATATTCCTATTCCTTTGTAAATGATGTTTGTTTACTATTTCTAGAAATTCAGATCCATAGTTTTAGGATCTGATAACTGAATTGTTAATCTATAAAGCTACAGAAGGAAGATGAATGAAGAGGTTCGATTTCAGATACTTGTTATACTATGATTGTAAGCAGACTTGAAGGATAATAAAAAGATAGATTTCTCTCTTCTACAATATCAGATTCCTCACCTATCTCTCTCTGTTTTATGTAAATTGTTTTAGCTGCAGTGACTGTCATCTCACCAGTCAGCTCATAATTTACTTAAAATTGCTTTACATAGTTTAATAAGACCTACAGATTGTATTTGGTTTGTTATCTCTGTCTTCTCACTCACTTAAGATTTGCGATCTGATTTGCCATTTGATTACCCATTTATGGTCTGAGTACTCAAGTTATGATTTGTTATCTCATTGATCCACCTATAAAATACCAAAAAACCATTATTTCTAAGTTACCAAGCATCCTTATCTTACAACCCTAAGGATTTTCTTGGAGTGATAACACCATGAAATAGCGCGGTCGGGCCAATCCGCAAACTCGGGTATCATGAGTTGGGAGGGCGGGGTTCTTGTGCTGCAAAATATGAGTCGCGAGAACACAAAATACCGAAAGACATGAAGGATAAGGGTGCAGTCACAGCCCTTGGTCACGCACTATGGGAGCTCACGCTTGGCGCTTGGAAAAAACCAACTAAGCATTTGTAAGGGACCTTTATATTCGCCTGAAGGGTTCCAGTTCGGAACCAAAAGAGCCATGTCATCTCCAGAATCAAAAGATCCTGATCGGGAGGTCGCATAGTCCTAAGGAGGGATAGGGGGTCTGCATCAAGTGGTGTTAGAGCCCATTTTTTCATCTGTAGATTTTAGGCATAGGAGGAAAAAGAAGGAGACAAAAAACTTGGAGTTGTACTCTGTCTGTGATAGATAGTCAACATAATGCCACCAAGAAGATGAGAGTCGCCTTTACCCAACCATGTTGTAGAAAGGGAGATGTGAGAGTTTCATGCCTAAATCGAGGCAATGGAAGAAGCGCAGAGAAAAGCACCTGACGTTGGGGATGTCAGTGATGTGGAAAGTGAAGAGGTTGAGGTTGAAGAAGTTGCAGGAGAGGATGTTGTAGAAGAATATTTGTTGAGAGTAGTTGTTAGATTGGGAGGTAGAGCTAAGATAGAGGTCCCCATGTATGAGGGAAATATAGATGTTTAAGAACTGTTGGATTGGATAAGGTCCATGGACAAACACTTCGACTATGAAGATGTCGATGAGGAAAAGAAAGTGAAGTAGGAAGTCACCAGACTAAAAGGGCATGCCGCACTGTGGTGGGACGAATTGCAGGCTGAGAGGAGAGATAAAGGAAAACAGAGGATAAAGAGTTGGGAAATGATGGTAGCCAAGTTGAAGGCTAAGTTCATACCCAAGGACTACCAGATCAATCTGTTTAGGAAGCTACAGAACCTGAGACAGAAAGGAATGATATTCAGGGAGTACACCGAGGAGTTCTACAGGCTGAACATCAAAACTGGACAAAGGGAGAGAGACGAAGAAAAGGTCGCCAGATATGTAAATGGATTGAGATATGAAGTCCAAGATGAGATGAGAATGATGTCAGTGAGAACTGTGGAAGATTCTTATCAATTTGCACTAAAGGTAGAGGAGAATCTGGCTAGAAAACATAACCAGCGAGGAAGAGGTAAAGGATTGATCCCAAGCAAAAGTAAGGGATTTAACTGTGATAGAGCACATCAGTCTAAGGATGAGGCTGAGAAACCACAAAATCACTCGAAACGAGGAGGAATTTCATGAGGAAGACATAATGGTGGAAGAAACTTTTCTAGGGGAAGAGGTAGAGGAGGAGTAAGGTGCTATAACTATGGAAAGATAGGGCACATGTCTTGGGAATGTCCCAAGAAGAAGAAGGAAGGAGGAGAAGCCCACATTTCAGAAGCACAATGAAGAGATGTTGAGGCAGAAGGAGTAGAGGATGGAGCATCCTTGATGTTGAGAAAATTTCTCTTAAAACCAGAGGTAGAAATTGAAAAGCTCGTGCAGACGAACAGTCTCTTCAGGACATCTTGCAAGACTAAGGATAAAGTATGCAAGGTGATCATTGAAAGTGGGAGCACTGACAATCTAGTATCCACAGAGATGGTGGAGAAATTGAAGTTGAAGACAACTGCACATCCAAGGCCATACAAAGTCTCAATGTTGTAAAAAGGACACCAGGTAATGATTACTAAAAAATGCCTAGTTGAAATTAAAAAAGGAGGATAAAAAGATGAAATCAAATGTGATGTAATTCACATGGATGTATGCCACATCTTGTTGGGAAGACCATGGTAGTATGACAGAAATGTCATTCACTATGGAAGGAAGAATACATACACATTGGAGAAGAATGGTAGGACGCATATGTTACTACCAATGAAGCAGAAGAGAGTGAAAGAGGAATCCAACACAAGCATACTTCTCATGAGCGGGAAGGAACTCATGAAGGAAGCCAAGGAAGAATAGGAGATGCAGTTCGTTGTGGTGAGGAAGCCCAAATTCATCCTTACGAGTACATCAATGGATGATTTTCCTGAAGAAGTTTAGGAGCTGTTGGATAACTTTGCTGATATAGTGGTGGATGAGTTTCCAAACTCATTGCCACCCATCAGAAGTATCAGTCATCATATCGAATTGATACTAGGAGCAAGCCTACCGAACAAGGTAGCGTACAGGTTAACACCTTGAGAAAATGACGAGGTGAAGAGACAAGTCCAAGAATTGTTGGATAAGGGTTTGGTCAGGGAAAGTTTCAACCCATGCGTAGTACCAACTGTGTTAAGCCCAAAGAAAGATGGAGGATGGAGAATGTGCACAGACTCGAGAGACATCAACAAAATCACCATTAGGTATAGATTCCCTTTACCAAGAATGGATGATTTAATGGATTGTTTAAGTGGAGAAAATTTCTTTTCTAAGATAGATCTGAAAAGTGGATATCACCAGATTAGGATGAGAGAAGGTGATGAATGGAAAACAACCTTTAAGACAAATGAAGGTCTATATGATTGGCTAGTTATGCCATTTGGCTTAACGAATGCCCCAAGCACTTTTATGAGGTTGATGAATGAGATTCTAAAATATTTCATTGGCAAGTTCGTGGTTGTATATCTGGATGATATACTGGTCTTTAGCAGGACTAAAGAGGAGCATTTGAGGCACCTAACGCTAGTAATGAGGAGGCTACATCAGGAGAAGCTCCTAATCAATCTGAAGAAGTCCTCTTTTATGAAGATAGAGATAATTTACTTGGGTTTTATGATATCTTTGAATGAATTGAATATGGATCCAGAGAAGGTGAAAGTGATCAGAGAATGGTTGTCACCAAGGAGCATGTTCGAGACATTTTAGGTGAGATGTGACGCGAGTGGAGTTGCAATAGGAGTTGTTCTGAGTCAGGATAACAGGCTTGTTGCCTATTTCAGAGAGAAGATAAATGAGACTAAGAGGAAATACTCCACATATGACAACTAATTCTATGCCATCATTCAAGCGTTGAAGAAATGGAGGCATTATCTTGTCTCGAAAGATTTTGTTCTGTACAACGATAACCAAGATTTACAATTCATAACCCGACAAGAAAAATTGAATCAGAGGTATGCAAAATGGGAGGAATTTATGAAAATTTTTACTTTTGTCATAAAACATATTGTTGGGAATGCTAACAAGGTTGTTGATGCATTAAGCAGGAGATGTTTAACTTTGCAGGAATTCCAAGTGGAGACCTTGGGGTTTGAACACCTTAAGGACATGTATTGTGATGATGTAGATTTCAAGGAGGCGCATGAAGCATGTACAAGCCCTCTATTGAGAGATAGAAGTGAGTGGACATAGTATATTGTTCAGGAAGGATTGTTGTTCAAAGGAAACCAACTGTGCATACCAAGATTCTCAATGAGGGGAAATCTTCTGAAGGAGAAGCATAGTGGAGGATTGGCTAGACATTTCAGCCATGATAAGACATTTGCATAGTTGAGTAGTTCATACTATTGGCCAGGTATGAGAATAGAGGTAATAAATTTTGTGAACAGATGTAGGATCTACCAACATGCGAAGGGGAAAAGACAAAACACTGGATTGTATCAACCATTGCCAATACCCGAGAGGCCTTGGGATGCAATAAGCATGGATTTCGTGTTGGGATTGCCAAGAAAAAAAAGGGGATTCGATTCCATATTTTTGGTGGTATATAGGTTTTCAAATATGGCACATTTCGTCCCATGCTAGAAGACCAGTGATGCAACACATGTTGAAAATCTATTTTTTAGAGAAGTTGTGAAACTTCATGGTCTACCTAGGAGCATTGTCTCAGAAAGAGACACAAAATGTGTTGGTCACTTTTGGAGGATGCTATGGAAGAATATGGGGACAATTTTTTCCTTCAGCTCAACTTATCACCCTCAGACAAGTGGGCAGACTGAGGTGCTAAATAGAAGTCTGGGGAACTTATTGAGAATTCTGGTTACTGAACATCATAACCAGTGGGATCAAATTCTTCCACAAGTAGAATTTGCATACAATGACTCACCAAACAGAAGCATTGGGAGGAGCCCATTCCAAATACTATATGGAATGCAACCTAGGGGAGTGTCTGAGTTAAGGGACTTAGAAAAAGGAGAGATCAGAAACGCTGGAGCAAAGGATTTTGCTGCTAAAATGCAGAGACTCCATAGTCAGATAAAATAACAATTACAGAGTTCTAATCAGAAATAAAAACATATAGCTGATCAACATCGCAAGGAACTTCAATCTGAAGTGGGAGATCGGGTTTTGGCACATCTTAGAAAGGAAAGGTTCCCTAGGGGAACATATAATAAGTTGAAGATGAAAAAGATAGGACCCTGTAAGATCTTGAGGAAGTTTGATGCAAACGCCTATGAGATCGAGATGCCAGATGTTGTGGGAATTTCACCCATATTCAATGTTTCAGACCTGTATCCTTACAGGAAAGATGACACAGAAGGGTCAAAAGATCAAGGAAAGATTCAGTGGGAGAAACAGATGCATGTAGCACAAAAGTTGCAGATGGAGAAAATTGTTGATCAAAGGATTGGCAAGAAGACCAGGAGGAAGACTTATTTTGAGCATCTGGTCAAATGGAAGGGATGCCCAATAGAAGACACCAGTTGGGAAAATGAAGTTGCTATCCATAAGTAGGGAAATTTAGTAGAGGAGCTCATGGATAGGATTCCATGAATTTTTGTCAAGGGGAGTATGATGCAGGAGCATCGTTGGCAAGCGTGCAGAGGTGGGACCACCCAACATGTGAGAGTTCCTTTGAAACTTCAATGTGAGTAGTCATAAACGATTTTAGGATCCGCCTCTGTTAAGAACCAAACATCAAAATAACATAGAAAAACCTCAGGAAAAGTACTCAACGCCTTGAAAAAGAGATAATTTTAGATAATAAGCCTCTTCGAGGGGGCAACCTCCTTTTACCCCACTTAAATTTTCAAGTACAAGATGATTCAAAATGAAAATGTCTCCTTGGT
>ML778347.1:703568-728840 GCA_009831015.1 Picea engelmannii
AAAATGAAAATGTCTCCTTGGTATATATAGGAGACTAGGAGGTATAATTACAACTAATAGCCTAAAGCCGACATAAATAAAATAACATTATTAATATAATATGCCCCAATTAAGGGGTAATGAGCCAATATTAGGGCTTAACAGCCTCCGCACAACGTTGAAATTCACCTTTGGAGGCACGCTTGAACCGGTGTAGGGTTTTTCCCTTTGAAGCAAGTTTTTGAAATTGTAAATAGAGCAGAAGTTCCCACATCAGCTATGGAATACGACTAGACTAAGATAGCATAGGATAAGGTTTAGAGTAGGCAAGTAGTAGGAAAAAATCCTAGGAACATTTTGAGTTAAAAAAAAAAATTTACAAGCCTAGTTAGAGCCAGGTAGAGGAAGGAGAGAAATTGATCTGTGAGAGAACTGCGAGTGAGAAGAAAATATCATCTTTTGGAGATTTTGTAGTTTGTATGTATTATGTAGCCATTGGTCACTTATGAATAGAACAGAATGGAGAATTGATCCAAATGTGTTTTGCTTGGACTGTGTGTATTTTTTTGTTGTTTTATGTTTTATAAACAAGTGAATGGAACTGTGAGATTTTGGTAGTTTCAATTGTTTCTCTTCATTTGGAACTTTGCAAGGTGTGCATTGAGCCATTGAGGAATGCTATGGAATTTTTTTTCTCTTCAATGGGTTCTCTGCAAGGTGTGCATTGAGACAGAGAGAAAATTTCATGAATCTAAGCTATTGAAATCCCTCAGACGCAAGGAGTGCGTGGGAGATCGAAGTCTAAACTAGATAAAGCTCAGGAGGGATAACACTTCCAAAGGTTTTGTCGAGACTAGGAGCTCATTCCCTAGAAGGAGCGAAGATTGAGTCTTTGCAGACTTAGAAAATGTTCTAAGTCAGAGTCAAGAAAAATCTCAGGAGGAAGAACGCCCTTGAGCATTGGGTCGCTGTGGGGATTCCCGCGGATCGTCCGATTGGAAGGAGGAGTGTAGAATTTAACACTGTGTAGATCCTAGTGAGGGGAGTTAAAAGATATGAATGGATGGTGGATATTCCTTGAGGAGGAACACCGAAACCCCACAAACCATTGGATAAGGTGGAGCTGCAAGGAGCTTAGCAGCGAAGGCTACTTGACGTCCAAAAGCTCAGGACGGACAACAACCATCGATCTCAAATAGATCAGGACTATTGGTTTAGTTTTTGAACTTGGGCATCACAACCAAGAGGGATAGAGGTCTTGTCTTCCAAAACCTCGAGTTGTGAGATCATGAAATAGTGGAGTCGACCCATTTCGCGGACTCAGATATCATGAACCGGAAACCAGAGTCCCTTGTTTCTCAAACCTCCGAGTCACGAGACTACGATTTGATCTAAACTGTCGATCCTAGGCGGACCTGGACCATTGGTCTAGATCGTGAACTCGAATATCATGAACCGGGAAGAAGAGTTCCTTGTTTTTTAAACCTTTGAGTCACGAGATGGCAATTTGACCTGAACCATTGATCACAGGTGGAACTAGACCGTTGGCCCACATTGCAATCTCAGGTAGCGCGAGCTGGAAGGACGAAGGTCTCGTTTTTCAAACCTCTGAATTGCGCGATCACGATTTGATATCGATCATCGACTACAGGCAGATCTGGACCGTTGACCCACATTTTGGTCTCAGGTCTCGCAAGTTGCAAGTACAAAGGGCTTGACTTCCAAAACCTCGAACCGCAAAATAGCGAGGTCGGGCCAATCCGCGAACTCGGGTATCGCGAGTTGGGAGGGAGGGGTTCTTGCGCTGCAAACTACGAGTCGCGAGATTTTGAAATATTGAAATATAGGAAGGATAAGGGTGTGGTCACATCCCTTGGTCGCACATTGTGGGAGCTCACGCTTGGCTCTTAGAAAAAGCCTTCTAAGCATTTGTAAGGGACCTTTATATTCACCCGAAGGGTTCTATATTAGAACCAGAAGAGCCATGTTGGCTCCAAAATCAGAAGATCTTGATTGGGAGGTCGCACATCCCTAAGGAGGGATAGGGGGTCTGCATCAAAACGTATCCAAGTAGCTGTGGTAAGAATTTCATCTTGTGGGTTGTTGTATTTTTGGAGTTACACTCTGTGGAAAATAGGGTTTGTGGCTAGTCCTGAAATTAGTCTAAAATAGGTGTTTCGGGTAAAAACGTCATTACTTCTTCATAACATATCCAAATTTAGTAAGACCAAATGTGTTGGTTATATTATAGTCTATGTATTATGTGTACAATTTTCAGATCCATACAACAAATATTTTGTGCAGGGCACACTCTACAAGTTCGCTCTCTAGAATAAACCATAATTCAACAAGGTATGTTATTTTTGTTATAAATCCTTTTCTGAGAGGTTCCAAGTAGTGACACATAGAGGAATTACATAAAACACATTGAAGAATATTGTGTACTATTTTTATATTTTTTTTCATTACAGGTACATAGTTATGATTATTTCAAGTCGGGGTTGTTGACTAATCCAAAACTAGTCATGTGAGACTAAAGTAAAGTTTGATGAAAATGATAGTCTCTTGTTGTTAAAGTTAAGGAATGTTTGCAGATATGTGATCATATACACCGATTTTATTACAGATTTACAAATCATATTTAGATGATGAAATTGATGAGGGATTTTGGTTGAGGTACATGTTGGGTACATGGTTGAGACAAGTAGTTGATGAGTTCGCACATACATGAGGTGTATATTTGATGATGTTAGTACATATTGATGAGTCATAGTTGATGAGTAGTTGATACATGATTGATACATACTTCGTACATGGTTGATGCACTTGTTTATGGAATAGGTTGATTACAGGTTGATGCATGGTTGATGCATGGTTCAGGTTATTGGTACAAGTTGTTTGGTGTAGGTTGATTGGTACAAGTTTACAACAGTATATCTCACAGTGATAGTGTGAAAGTGGTTCCATCATTCTAATTATATTTCAGGGAAGTTAGACGGGAAAGGTTAGGTGGTTGTAGCCACCTTCTGGTTGTAGCTGAAGAACATAGGGGGTTGTAGCCTCTTTCTGGTTGTAGCCAGAGAATTGGGGAGTTAGAGATTCCCTCATGTTATAGCCTGAGAAACTAGGAGGTTGGAGCCTCCTTCTAGCTACAACTGGAAAACAAAGGAAGTTGGTGCTTTCAATGAATGTAATTCTTCAAGACATATAAGAAAAGGCATTATGTGGTTTTCTCCCGCTTTGGGTTTCCACATAAAAACACTGGTGTACTTTGTATGTGTATGATTGTTCATTTTTTCATTGTTTATTTACTTTGAAAATATTGGATGATAATGCTACATTGACATGACACTTGCATTATATGGTTAAAAAGGATTAGATTTCTCTATTACTGATTCACCCCCCCTCTCAGTAATCCAACAATTGCATACCATTGGTATGAATAACATGGTATTGCAATGGTATGCATACCCTGGTATTTCAATGGTATGCATACCATGGTATTGCAATGGTATGCATACCATTGCATACCATTGGTATCCATACCATCGTATCCATACAATGGTATGCATACCATTCGTATGCATACCATTGGTATCCATACCATGGTATGCATACAATGGTATGCATAGAGTGGTATGCATACCAATGGTATGCATACGATGGTATGCATACCAATGGTATGCATAGAGTGGTATGCATACCAATGGTATGCATACCATTTATAGGTTATTTTTAGGGCTTTAGTTGTCTTAGTGTTTTAGTGGTAGTTATCTTAAGGATAATCAAGTATGCATATTGGTATCCCCTATCCTAGGGATAAATAAGGAGATCATGTCTCAAGGCCCACAAGTACTAGACACGGAGTATGGAGAGCCATATGAATTAAGCATCTCCCCGAAGGGCCCCTCTTTTATTTAGTGCATTACACATATCACCAGCAACAATATCCATCACACAATCCTAGTCCTAAAGTAGCAGTGGGTATTGATCCATGAGGTAATGAGTTCGGGTATCATGGTATGTATCACTCTTATTTTTGAAGCACTTGAACATGTTGTATTGAATCCTTCTTCATTTCATGATTTTTTCTTGGAAATTATGCTCTTTTCCTTATTCAAATTGGAAGGGTGACATAGTGCCCTAGTAAGTTGATTTACCTTTAGAATGGGTTTCTACTGGGTGGATATTTGAAGAGGCATCGTCCATTCCCTCCATAATTATTACTTTTTGTCTTTATTCCTTCCATCTCCCCTTTCCATTTTTGGAATTAGGATTGGATACACTAAGAAGGGTTGTTCCTTACCTCGTGGGAAGAGGGGTCTAAAGGCCTAGAGGGTAAAAGCAGCTGGTAAGAGTTAAAATCTGATTTTGAAAACTTTGAGATACTTCACCTAGGGATCCTTGAGAAAGAAGTGAAAATCTTCTCAGTAAGAAAAGGTGATGCATCCCCCCTTCTCTCCTCAGGGTTGCATGACCTTTTGGTAAAGGATCTTCAATTCACTGAGTTCAATTAGCTCTTTAGGCCTTTTTTAGACCCTAGATTTAATTCGAATATCCCCCCTTTCGTTACCCACACAGGATTGTTTCACTTGAACACCCTTTCTTTGGCGCTTCTAGTAACTCTAAATGATGAGTTCTATCTCCTCTGTTAGGCCCTTCTTCCTTATGAACACTAGCTATAACCTCCCACAGGCCCCCTTCGTGACTTCAAGCTTCGATTCTTTTGAGAGAAGTTGACTCCTTTTTCCCCAAACTACGGACTAGTGAAATCACCTAGACAAGATCTACATCTCATGCTTCTCTGACAGCCAATGGTTTTGATTTACTTTGGAACTCTGGCTTTGGGAGTTCTGAGAATTCTGAACACCTTTTCCTCCAGAGTGATTTGTACTCGGAGCTACAAATCCAATGCCGCTTGCTCACCTCAATCAATGGTCAAGATTCATCCCTTGTTTTCACTTCGGATGAATTCTAGTCAATGATCCCTTACTTATCCTTTTCCCAGAGTGTCAATCCTCCGAAGTGATAGATCTTCCACCATGCATCATGTTCCAATGGATGGCTCAGATGAACTCTGACGCTCTGGCCTTCAACAGTTCTCGTGCCTTCACACTTCATTTCTTCTAGAGTGACTATCCTCCAGAGTGAATGTAGTCTCTCCATGCATCCCTCCATTTATCAATGGCTCCTGTTGACTCCGACCTTCAGGATTTATGACCTTCAGTAATTTACTCTCCAATTTCCCCGAAGTGTCCTATCATCGAAGTGATAGATCCGATGACATATGTCCAAACCACTGATGGCTAGGATTATCTTCTACCTCTAGAGCTTCAAATGACTTATGGTCAATGGCTCCACTTCCTCCTTGGGTTTTCCTCCGAAGTGCACACTTTTGGATCCCATGATCTGACGACATGTGTCCTTCTCAGTTCAACGACCACAATTGACTTCGACAATTTGGCCTTCCAGAGTTTTTTCTTCACCACTCTTGCTTTCCTCCAAAGTGCTCTTGTTATAAAACATGCAGATCTCTACCACATGTCCTTCTATATCCAATGGTCTAGATCTCTTCGAACTTCACAACTTTGTTAGAAATCATTGTTTTCTCCACACAAATATTCCATATCTTTCTCTCCCGGACTCTCTAATCTTCTGCCACGTATCCTCCTTGATACCGACGACTAGGATTTCACATCACCTCTTTGGGACTTTGGCAATCTCGCTCCTTGAACACTTCCAAATATCTAAATACACGAAGTGTCGAACGATTTTCAAACTACCCTCCATGCAACTTTCCCATATCTCAGTGTCTGGAATTCCTCCGAATGGATCTTGCTCATTGATTGGGAAATTTTCAGTGGGCTCCTCCCTACTAAAGAATTTTCATCCGTTGTCTCTTCTGAGATTTTTCCTCCTTGGAACTTTGAATTTCTCAGAATGTTTCTTCGACACTTAGCAAAAATTCGACCCTGAGCACACCTTGTAACATGTTTATCTCAACTTAAATCCTTCGTGAGTGACTATGTACTCCTTGCAATATTTCTTACACGACTCAATTGTTCCTCCTCCACAATATAATGTTGAGTGTGTTTTTATCTACACACACCTTGTCTGGTCCTTTACACTCCTTTGCAAATGAAATTTCAAGTTATATCTCCTGAGCTTATGAGTCAAACTAGACTCTGTCAACACACACCTTGCAGACACTATGCACACCTTGCATATAAAGCTCCATGTTATATCTCCTCGGCTTCTGAGTCAAACTAGACTTTGTCAATGCAACCCTTGCAGACACTTTGCACTCCTTGCACAAAATCATAGAAGAGAAACAATTGAGACCTATCTAATCCTCATATATTCATACATTCAACCATGTAATGCATTAATAACATAAGAACAAGTAATAAAAGAAGATTGAAATTAAACAAAAATCCTAGCATTCATTCAGATATACACAATAACGACAACTCAAACCATTTTGGATCAACGCTTCTTTGTTATATTCATTCAAATGGTATGCACATGGTCTCATACAATTTCGATAATCTTCAACAATTCAACAATAATAACTTCAATAACTTTCAACAGCCTTCAACAATAACAACTACAATAATCTTCAACAACCTCATTTGGGCATACAATACATATATTTATACAAGAGGGCTCGTAAATATTTTTCCCTCCGACTTCCTTAGTGATATCCTATGAAATTAAAAGATTTCAACTACTAAGGATTATTACAATAAATGATCGATAGAAAAATATAAGAGTGAATGTTTCATATCTGTAGTACTATTAACTACATTGTAACAACCCCATCATTATTACTACAAGCGAAGTAGAAAGTGCAATTTTTTTTTTAAAACAGGATGACAACTACGATTACAACTAAACAACACATCTGATAGAGAGCACCATGTCTGCATAACAAAAAACATACAACTATGAATCCATGCACTAGCACAAGAGAAATTGGGCGAACCATGCATAAAACAATAGAGAGAGATGACCACCCGCCTGACACAACATGACAACACCTACAAGCTAAGCGACAACATCCACAATCCTAACACAAAGGTCTTGAATACTAGTCAATATAACCTCTATGGCACACAACCCAACACATTAAGGTGATACAACCCAAGCGCCAACAATGATCGTACAACGATCAACCAACACCCACAACGGGAAGCATCAACTCTGACCAAGTTATCATTCGCCTCTATCCAATAGGGTGCACCATGATCCCCTTCTCAGGAATCATGTCATCCCTAGGTGATAACTGCGACAATAACCCTAGCACAACATAACCTATCTGAACCAAGGACTCAATATAAATTGAATGTGCTAAGAGCCAAAATACTCACAAGAAGACTACACCCATACCCTAAGCAACAGGTCGACAAGATGCAAGATGACGACATTCAAAGGCAAAGTGTAAGCTATTACCCGACTCTGCCAACAACCCAACCATTAACTGATAAGAAAGATGTCTATGTGCGAAGGTTGAATTGTTACCGAGCCACTATGGTTATAAAAGTTATCATGAGGAGAACTGAGTTAGGCATTGAATGATGTCAAGAACCGCTGATTAACAATTATCCACTATCCGTTAAATTAAGTGACTATTGATCTATGCTGCTTATAAATAATCAACTTGTTGTCTAGATTGACAAGTCCTAATTAATCAATAAACACAAATCTAATTTAACAATTTAACAGTACATAATGATATTAACTATATCAATATATAACATTATTAATATAACACTATTAATCAACATACATATATATCACAAGTTATAACACTATCAACAATATTATTTATTTATTTATTTATTTTTATTTTTTTATGTCTAGAGGAATCAACAACTAGTTGGGCACGTGCTCATGTTACACGTGGCCGTGTTATCCAACCGCTACCACTATAACCTCCAGGTGTTCCCACGATGCCCCTTACGTGACACACAAGGTAAGTTGGGGGGAGCTGAACTCGAAACCTCATGGAACTTCATTTTCATGGCACTTTCCAATTGAGCTTCCCTCGGGGGATATCAACAATATTAATTACAACATGTTGTCCATCATATATAAAATCTGTTGGCGATTAAAATGAAAATTGTTGTCTAAATTATATAAGTGGTTGTCGTCAATATATAAATGTTGCCCAAAATTCAATATCAATATATTGATATTCCCAAGCAAAAACATATCAATAAACACGATGTCCCACACAACGATATCAATAAACACGTTGTCCAAAATTCTCACTGTCTAGATGATATCTGGTGAGAACGCAGCCTAAAAGCATGTTTCCAAGCCTTGATACCTTGTCTAGCATAAATAGGAGATGTTGTCTAGCATTTAAAAGGAATCATTGTCTAAAATTGAGGTCTAGTATCACATGACACCTGTTGACTGCTACTCAAGCAAATTCATTGTAAATTCATATTAACTACACAGTAATGCTATTAACTATTACTACAAAATAATGCTATTAACTATTACTTCACAGTAATGTAATTAACTATTAACTACTATTTTTCGCTGTAAATTTTCTATTAACTACACAGTTAATGCTATTGACTATTACTCAAACAAATTCATTGTAATGCTATTAACTATTACTACATAGTAATGTTATTAACTATTAACGACTATTATTCATTGTAAATTCGCTATTAACTACATAGTTAATGCTATTAACTATTACTCAAACAAATTCGATGTAATTCTATTAATACACCCATGTGGAAATGCTTCCACTCATCAATGTTAACCGCAATCCTCTATAAATATTCACATGTTGTCATACAATCCAGAATTTATGTCCATACTAAATTCTAAGTCAATGATGAAATCTTTGAGAAAGAATAGAATTGTTGGGCATGTCTATCAACTATAAACCATATTAAAAATGCAAGAACAAAAACGCTCACAACCAATCGCTACCCAAAGTCGCAGGGGATAAAATGCTATATCTATCAGGTTAAAAAAGAATTTTCTATCACAGTAATTAAGGGTTCGCTATCTCTATCACATCAAATGAATCTCTGCAAAAAGGAAAGGAATCGTTGTCTCAAAATATGGAAATGTTGTGCAAAAGCGAGTGAGTTCGTTGTCTCAATAAATCTGAAGACACTGTGAAAAAGGGAGATAAAAATTGTTGGTAAGGTTCTACTAAAATGCTGCATTCAGAACACAATTTTGCTGGCCAAAAGGTAGTACGAAAATATGGAGAAAAGGGACATCAAACACAACACCAGCACACACCTAAAATGCTACCTTAAACACCATAGCCATGCCACCATGAAATCCAATAAAACTAAAAAAGGGGCCAATTTTGAGACTTGATATGATTCCCCATGAAATTCCATTTAAAATCATACACGGTAATCACCACTCATAACGCCCTAGTGTGTCACCAGCTATGGTGATCAATGCATGACCTAAATCCATCAATCGTATAATTATAAATCCCCTCCGAATAAATGAATTAAACATTCAATTCCAGACTGATGAAAACTCAAAATCGTTGAGTGATTTCATAAGGAAATCGTGAGTTCTAACATCAAACCGTTGAGTGCTTTGATATAGAAATCGTGAGTGCGAACATAAATTTTCTTTTCCCATTTTGATTATACATAACCTCCCACACCGTCCATAGATTAATAGTAAATGCAATTTCATGGTCAAAAAATGGGGCAATCATTGTCTAATACAATGGTATTCATTGTCTGAAACAATTAAAGGATATAGTAATTTAATGAAATCATGGCTAAAATCATGTGTAATGAAAACACAGGTATAAATACACTTAAGAAACGTAGAGAAAAAAAAGGGAAAAAGAATTGAAACGCAGTCCAGTGAGGCCAAAGGCAGAGTAAAATTTTGTCATCAAAGCAATAAATCACAGAGTTAATCAATCGCATCAAGGCACAAGACAATCACTCCACCAAGAACAATCAATAGGGTTAGACAGCTGGGAAAAAGCATCATTCGGTCATCATCCATGCACAAAAAATAAGGGCATTAGGATCTATAGGTCTGTTAACACTGAAGTGATGATCGTCGATCTGACTCCTAGCCGACTGCGTAGGCATGGACTGATGAACTAGGGATGAGGAGGAAGTATAAAGAACTATCTCTTCACAATAAGTCAATAAAACCAATAGGACAATCACAACATTCAGGGATCAATTGCCAAGAGAAGCAATTCAATCAGCGAGCTTAAGGCTATGGTGAAATTAAGTTCTTGATTAAAATGCTAAGTAGAACACCTTCTTAACAAAATCAAAAGTACAGAAATGGAAGCATGAGATCAATAGTAATCTACCATGCAAAATAAAATCATGTGTACTGTAGCCCAAGGTGACATCTTTGAGTAGTTGTCCTGTGCTCTCCATGCATCTCCCACTTGTCGGCCAATGAGACTTCACCGATACCTCCCAACCAATGCTAGGGGTACTCTTCTTCCCCCTTAGCCACCCAAGCTGCAAAGGGGCCGCAAAGGGGCGATGCACACTAAACCAAAGAACAAATAGCTCCCATCTTGCCTCGCAAGTCTGAGCTACAACTCCTCTCCAAGCTGGGTATCCCAACTCCCACAAGATAAGTTAGTCAAGTTGAAAATTTTGCAGCATAACATTATGCATAAAAGAATAGATCCATCCTCCTCCTCCTCCCCCTTTTATATAGAGTTTCTAAGTCATCTCTTTCCCAATTTCCCATTTAATTTATTGTTCAATAATTCAATTTAGAAAAATCCTCCCCATACATGTGTCACCCATCCCCTTCATTGCACCATAAATTAATTTCATTAATTATTTAATTACTCCTATTTCCCTCACCCACCTAAAATCATTCCTAGAATTGCTCCTAGGTGTCCCCATATTCCCTTACACATTTTAATGACTTACGCCCTTACTAAATTCCTAGTTGAGTTTAATTTAGAAAGTTCTTAAAGGAAAGAATCCTTACTAAGTTAATCACTCTGCTTTTTCCTTATGTTTCCCCCATTTTCCCTTAGTTTCCTAATTCTTTTTAAGTTTCCCTCTTTTCCCTTTTTATCTACAACTTAAATTAGCAACTGTAGAAAATTACCAGTTTACCCCTCTTTCCTTTTAATTAATAATATTTAATTAGCATAAGTAGAAAAACAATCAATTCCCTTTTAAAATTTTAATCCCTCAATATCATTTGATTTTAATAAATTAATTGAATTTCTTTCCCCCTTCTCCTCATATGTTTAATGATTATTATTATTATTTATTTATTTATTTTATTTTTATTTTTTTTACCACAAGTATCACTTAGACCTCGATTTTATTTTCCTAGGCCGGGTGACATTTTATTAGAGAAATTGTTTTTAAATATTTCTTATCACATTATTTGTTCTAAGTCCATCTAGTTTTATTCACTTATTAGTTAACAATGCGACATGCCCTTTAGGATGCCTAGGTGCTCCAAGGGTTCCACTCGCCTCATTATGTTTCCCTTATGCAACGTGCCCTTTAGAATGCACTACGTGCTCCAAGGGTGCCACTCACCTCTTGACTGAATTGGTAGACATAAAAAACCCTTGGAGTCAATACTTTGTCAGGTGATCTTGTGGGAGACTAAGGACCTCTACGAAATAAGGCCCATGCCTTATTGCACGCCCTTTAGAATCATCGTGAACACCTGTCGCAGTCTTCCCTCATGACATTGTGCGTCTTCTCAAACTAGGTAATCATTAACCTACAATTTGAGCCACAATAGGAGTGATACTAGGCTATGGCAGGGATGTTGTCCACACCTCTCCCTCAATGTCTCTGGTAGTCATGCATGAATCCTCTACTCCACATGTGAGTCTGGTCGACAAGTTATTGTCATCCTGCATTATCAACGAATCATGTCAGAAATAAAATCCATAATCATAACATCTAATCAAATGTGCATATGTCATATATACAACAATCAAACCCCAATAGTCCACTCCCTGACTCGATCTGGAGTCCAAGGGTTTCATTGATGCCTTTGCATTGTCGAGGTCCAAAATCCTGCACACTCAGGAGAACCGAGTCAATAGCACCTATCTATATCAATACAACAAAATAACATGTCATCATATCCATAATGCCTCATAATCATAATCAAATGCCCAAAGTATAATGATCTGGATCACTTGCAAGAAAGTGTGCTCAAAGAATAAGTTCACTCAGTGCGGGCAAGAGAGGCATGTTACATACACCCCCTCTTGGTCTAAGCTTCGTCCCGAAGTTTCACAGTATATAATTGTCGAAACAATGTGTATCACAGTGTCATAATTCTAGCTATCAAACAAAAATGGAAACTACTGATGCATATCATATGCATCCTCCCAGGTCACTGAGTGAGAACTATAGTTGACCCACTGGACCTTGACCTAATCTATTGTTCGATGTCGTAGCTATTGATTGAGATGATCTAGGATGCATATCATCTCAGCCATGAGTGACCCGATGTCCAATACCTGCAAGGAACTCATATCAATAACATGTGTAGGATCACTAATATAATGTCTCAAAACAGATACGTGAAAAACATCATGCATACGCCTCAAAGAATCAGGCAAGGCTAGTTGATAGGCCACAGGCCCCTTCCTCTCCACAATTCAAAAGGTCCCATGAAACTAGGATAAAGTGTAGCTCCATTTCCAAACTTGGTCAAACTCTTATGTGGTTTTACCCACAAGAAGACTCGATCTCCAACTTCGTAACTACAGTCTACATGGTGCGCATCAGCATATGTCCTATGTCAATCCTGCACTTCTTTGATCCTTTGTCTTATTGTTTTCATTTGATCTTCCATTTCTTGGATCACTTTTGGTCCCACCAGGACCCTATCCTCAAGCCGATCACAACTCAAAGGCGTCTGACATGGTCACCCATAAAGGAACTCGAAAGGCACAATATTAATGGTTCTTTGGCAATTGTTGTTATAAGAGAATTCTACCAGTGGTAATAATTCTTCCCAACGCTTTTGTTGGTCCATCACATACATGCCCAACATGTATTCCAGGACTTGTTTTTTTCATTCGGTTGGCCTGTCTGTCTCCGGGTGATACACAATACTAAAGTTAATTTGGGTCCCCAAGGCCTCTTGGAAACTAGTCCAAAATCATCTAGTAAACATCGATCCTCGATCGAATATAATCCACTTAGGTACGCCATGCATCCTCACAATATCACTAATGAAAACTCTAGTTATGTTAGGTTCCAGATACGCCGTATGCACAAGAATAAAATGAACACTCTTCATTAGAGTGTCAACTACCATGAAAATTGAGTCGTGTCTCCTTGCCGTCAATGGCAATCCAACAATAAAATCCATCAAAATAACCTCCCATTTTGATTCCGGAATAGTGTGTGGCTGTAGTAATCTTGTTGGATGTCTATTTCCATCCTTTACCTATTGACATTCTGGACATCTGGCCACATAGTTGACTATGTATTCCTTCATTCCTTTTCAAAAGAATAAGGGTTTAAGGTCTGCCCTCATTTTCGTGACTCCCAGGTGAACCATGTACACTACTCTGTGAACCTCATTTAGGATCAAACTCCTCAACTCATCGTTCGGTGGTATGTAAATCCGATTTTTAAACCTCAATAATTCATCTTCGTCAAATGTAAATCCTTCAAATCTTGGTACCATCATTGTGTTTTTTCCTATAAAATCCTTTACCTCTTTGTACCAGTCATTGTCGCGCTGTAAAGTTAGAATATTTTCACATAGACTCATCTAAAGCGGCAACACCAAAAAGATGCATGGTCTTCGACTCGATGCATCTACCACTCAGTTCATTGTTCCTTTTATGTAAGTAATCTCAAAGTCGTACTCACTAAGTAATTCCGACCAACACCATTGTAGCACGTTCAGGTCACTTTGCATAAAGATGTGCTGAAGTCCATTGTGGTCCATTTTTAGTTCAAATTTTCGTCCAATAAGGTAGTGTCTCCACACTCTCAAGGCATTTACAATAGATAACAACTCCAAATCATGCATCACGTAGTTCTCCTCATGCCTTCTCAACTTCCTCAAAATGTAAGCGATCACTCGATCATATTTCATCAAGACTCCTCCTGAGCCTCCCTGGGATGTGTCAGTGCATACCAAGAAGTTTGCATCCATGTCATGGACCTTTAGTATCAGTGTTGTTGTCAACAACTCCTTGAGCCTCCGAAATGCCTCCATGCATTTCTTGGTCCAAACAAACTTCTTTTTCTTCTTCTGAAATTCCGTAATCAAATTTACTATCTTCAAAAATCCCTCGACGAATCGTCGATACTATATTGCTAAACCCATGAAGATACGCACTTTCAGGACATTCGTTAGCAAAAGCCATTCTATAATAGCCTCAACCTTTGTTGGATCCATGGAGATACCTTCGCCGGAGATGACATGCCCTAATTAGTGAATCTTTGATTGATAAAACGAGCATTTGGACAACTTCCCATACAATTTGTGCTCTCACAGACATTGTAGTACCAAGCGCAAGTGCTCGTCATGATCCTCTGTCATCCGAGAGTAAATTAAAATATCATCAATGAATACTTGGATGAACTTGTCTATGTAATCACAGAACACCCTGTTCATCAAACTCATAAATACCCCTAGGGAGTTTGTCAGTCCAAACGGTAAAACAATAAACTCGTAATGACCAAACCTCATCTTAAATGTGGTCTTAGGGGTGCCATCCTCCCTGATCCATAATTGGTGAAACCTTGATTGGAAATTGATCTTGGAAAACACCGTCGCACCCTTCATCTGATCGAATAGATCATCAATCCTTAGAAATGGATACTAATTCTTGATCGTTGCCTTGTTCAATTGACGATAGTTAATGCAGAGTCTCCACGCCCCATCCTTATTTTGTATGAATATAATAGGCATGCCCCACAGTGACATACTTGGACGTATCTCAAGTCCAACAACTCCTTCAATTTCATTCTCAACTCCTGTAACTCCGGGGTCGACATCTGATAAGGCGTTCTAGTTATCGGTTTAGTCCACGGTTTAAGGTCTATGGTAAACTCCAATTCCCTCTCCGGCGACATCCTAGGTAACTCCTCTGGGAAGACGTCCACAAACTCTCTCACCACCAGAAGGTGTTCTATCCCTTTCACTACTCCCTTTTCATTTAATGAAAGGATCACATAAATATTACACCCATTGTGCATGCTCTTCTGTAGCTGTAAGGAAGAGATGAACCTCAAGGAAAATATCTAGTTCCAACCTACAATCATGCATCTTTGTCCCTCATCATCAACCCAGCTCAACTTTTTCATCTTACAGTTGAGTATCGCCTCATGTGATTCCAACTAGTCCATATCGATCATGGCGTCATAAGATCCTAAGATCGTGATGTACATGTTGACCCTAGTGAAAAACTCTCCCAGGTTAAGGGTACAACCCGTAACCGTTCCTCCAACCTTCTGTTTGGCTTCTGAATCCATCTCTACAAAGCTAAACTCATCATGTTCAACTTCCTTTACCTTAATCCTTTTTAGCACTAGATCAGAAATGAAACTCTCGGTAGCACTGGGATCTATCAAAATACTAAGGTTCTAGTCAACGATGGTACTTGAAGTCTCGAGCACAATAGACTGGTGCTCTTCCTTGAGGTTATTCACCACTGCATGAATTCGATGGGCCTTGCCTAAATCTCCCACAGTAGTGGGTCCGAATGATCCAGATGCTCTAGTCCTCTCCACTCAATAGTCACACTGGTAGTGTGGCTCCCCACAAGTCAAACACCCCTTCTTCACTCTAGTACTCTTGGTACTCGAATTAGAAGCTGACGGCCCACCGTCCTAGAATCATGGTCTGTTCTACTAAATAGGCCTAAACTATTGCTGCTACGGATGATGTTATTGTTAATGTTGTGGTCCCTGATAATGAGTCCTCTATTGAGGCGCTGGTCGTCGAGGTGTAGTGAAAGTGGATCCTCTTTTCAAGCCACGATATCCTAGCGTATGTATGACTGGTGTCTGATGCTGCGATGCACCCGATGATACTTGTCCTGCTGGTCTCGCTGGAGTGACAGAGTCCTGCAATGACCCCTACTGATAAGCTCCTCCTCTACTATGAGGGCCTTTTGGATGGCATCATGCAAGGTCTGAGGCATCAAAATCCTAACCTTTTCATGTATGCTAACATTAAGGACGAACAAGAACATGTTGAACTTAAGTTTCTTAGTATTAAGATGCAAAGCATACTGAAGAAAATCCATATAATAGGCCTCATACTCGGGCACCGTACGGTCGCCCTATCATAAGGAGTTGAACTCATTGACTTGACACTCAATGAATTCCTCTGAAATGTACCTCTCTTGAAACCATTCCTCAAACAGTTCCCATGACATGTCTTCGACGACCATGTTAAACTATGGCAGGAGTGTCTTCCACCATACAAGAGTGCTCCCCTTCAATTGAAAGATAGACATGCAGACCTTCATGTTGGAGGTATAGTCACAAAGTGCAAAGAACATCACCATATTATCCAACCATGCCTCAATTTCTACGTCATCCGTGGCAGCAAAGAACTTAGGAAATTTAACCTTCTCGAGTTCGTGGTGAATTCTACCAGTACTAACCGGAGCGCACAGTGGACCCTCAGGGGGTGCCGATGCCCTGGCCTCATCTCTGTCCAAACAGTTGATCAGTGCCTCAGACATCCACTACAAAGACCTCATCATCCCAACCACATCACCCACCACTATTTGTGCTTTCCCAACAACCTGTTCATCTCCCTGGGGGTTAGACCCCTCAGGCGTGGATGCTACTGGAGGCATTGCACCACCTACCCTAGCACCCCATCCTATGCCTCTGCGACATCCTCTAACCATGATTACCTACACGAATACAAGTCAACTTAATTAACAACATTATAATCCATATCATATCAACTAAATCCGTAGTGTTCCCAAGTCGCGGGCTGAACCCACTCTATACCATATGTAACGACCCCATTGTTACGACTACAAGCGAAGTAGAAAGTGCAATTTTTATTTTTTTTAAATAGGATGACAACTATGATTACAACTAAACAACACATCTGATGGCGAGCACTATGCCTGTAGAATAGGAAACAAACAACTATGACTCCATGCACTAGCATAAGAGAAACTAGGCGAAACATGCGTAAAACAATAGAGAGAAATGATTGCCCGCCCGACACAACATGAAAATGCCTACAAGATAAGGGACAACATCCACAATCCTAACACAATGGTCTTGACAACCAGTCACTAGAACCTCTATGGCATGCAACCCAACACATGAAGGTGATACAACCCAAGTGCCAACAATGAACTTACAACGATGAACCAACACCCACAACGAGAAGCACCGACTCTGACCAAGTTATCACTTGACTCTATCCAATAGGGCACGCCATGATCTCGTCTATAATGCACATTTTTTGGCTACCAAGGATTAAAGGCTCTTAAAAGAAATCTATAACACCACTTTGTACATAACTCATACAAGTATTATATAATCCACATGAATTTAAAAAAAGAAACACAATTAAGATCAGAGTAAAACATATTATTTACCGTTATAATCAACAATCAATACTATTTACTATTAATTCATATACACAGTGGAATTCATGATAACATAAGCAGCACAGTCATGCAAAACATGATTAAAGCATAATCAGATACTTATATTTTAACAGTGGTAGATTCCACCAACCAAGTGTAGGCCTTCCACGAACCTCCCATCCTTAGACCGCACTACTCATCAAGCTCAGTAGTGGGTCACCCCCGAGCTGGGACTAAGCTCCACCTTGAGACAAGGAATTCTAGGCTAGGCTGAGGTTACAGGAAAAACAACACATAGCCCCAAGGATGAGATTCTCTCCCAAGAACCTCTCACACTCACTGCCCATAGACCCTCATTCCCCACATGCTTGTTCCACCCCAAGAGTATACACCTTCTATGTCACGTCGACAGTCCTTCGGCTGCTAACCTCCCTTGCCTTGGGTTACAACAACAGACCAGACCGAAAGTCTCCGGGCTCTGTGGCAGCTACAAGGTTCTTTCCAAGAGTCCTCTCCTTCCTCTACACACTCTCTCACCTGGAGAGAATCTCTCAGAGGACAACAAGCCACACACAGTCCATTACTACCTGGCCACAACAACCCATGGGGAAAATAGACATGGGCTTTCCCAAACTAGTTCAACAATCACAGGATGGTCTCATGGTCATGGCTTCAGAACAAAGATCTTACGCACAGGCTTAATCTCGGGCAGTGGATGCACATGAATTCTCTAGACACAACATGGGCTTTTCCAGTTCAAAACAGAGGTGAAACTAGCTCTTTCAGAATCGATCATAGGCTTCTGGTTCAGTACAGAGGTATACATGGGTTTTCTCAGATCCAAACACAAAATTTTCATATCACAGGGATGCACGAGGATTTTTTTGCAGGGGTTGGGTTGGTCTTACTATCCAGGGCTCCGTACGCATTCAGGAAATTGGGTCGAATGGAGGAGGAACCCCACAACATGGTTCCTCTTAGCCTTTTATTGCATGCTCCAGGGTTGATACTTTTCACCCATGCGACTGCATGCGTTCCTTTAGCATGCGTTCCTCCCACCATTTGGAAATTCACATGTCCTTCCAAAAGGACTTAGGTTAAAACATATAATGCACATATCTTTTGGAATAATATTAAAATATTATTCCCAAGGCTTAAGCCCCTAGGATTAGCCCCTAGGCTCAACACTTAGCCCCTAATCCCACCTTCCAACCCCTAATCCCTTGCCCACTCTATGGATTCCTAGTATCCCATCACTCATTCATCGTGGTCGGTCTACACCTAGCAGTGTTTACAATTTTTTTATTAATTGTTCTGCATGATTACATATACAACAACATGCTCCTAGCCTTCAAGAATTAGGCTCCCTGGCCTAACAAACACATAAGCCACTAGCTTATAAAAACTTGGCTCACCATCCTATAAAACATAATTACAATCCTTTCAAAATCACGATTTATGATAAGGCTTGGCCTTGGGGACACTACAATTCCCCTCCCCTTATTTTTGCACTGTCCTCAGTGCAACTTACACTGTCTCTGCAAGCCTTTCAAAATTTTCAAAAAGATGTGGGTACTCTACCTACATAACCTCTTCATGCTCCCATATCGCGTCCTCAGGACCATACCAGGTCCACTGGACCTTTACAATCTCTATGGATCGATTCCGGAGCTATTTTCTTTTCCTGTCCAATATGCATATCAGATGCATTTGCAGGACACTTTCTGGTTCCACCTGAATCATATTCCAATCGATTACATGATTAGCATCAGGTATATATATATTTCTTAAGTAATGAAATATGAGACACCTTAGGTACAGTCATGGATGCAATAATGCAATCATTTATGCAATGTATATGTATGTATATACAAACAAATTCAATAACATTATAACTGTATACAACATACACAACATATAATAAATAGAGAATTGTACTTATCTTTTGAGGGAGAAGACCTCCCACCCCGGAGCAGATCTATGACTCCATCGAGCAATGGCTTCCCAAGATAGCCATGGTCCACAATTCTTATCCACATGGTTTAGGCCAAGGTACCAGACCTCAGCAGCACTCCAACCATTCAAACCTCAACAATACTCCAACCAATGGTCTCTCATTCCCCACATGCCTGTCCCACCCGAGAGTATACACCTTCAAAAGTACAGTCCATCGGTGCTACACCTCCCTTCCTTGGGCTTGGCAATAGGCTGGACTAGAATTCTTAGAGCATCGTGGCTCCAGGAGTTCCAACTGCCCTCAAAGGTTTCCAAGAAACATCTTCCCGAGATACTCTTTGTAGCCAACATTTTAACTTTTATCAACATCATCTCATCTACATCAACCACATGCAATTATCATGAGAGAAAATACAAGAATTCATTTAGGAATTCCAATTAATTCAAAAGGAAATTCAACTTTTATTCCCAAAACATGATTTCCTATTTCATGATTCATCTTGTTGTTGTCACATTATGAATGCATTCATCCCTATGATTTTTCCACAGGCACAAAACTGCCTACAATTTTCTTGCAAGACTTCATCTTGCATACTGCCAACAAATTGTCGGTATTTTCTGTACATCATAATTCAATATGTACAACATCTTATGCAATAATCTTAAAATTTCTTCACCTGGCAATTCAATCACAATTACCAAACAACTTGACCAATAGAATGACTCGTCATTCTATTCATATGCATGTCCACAGTTAACAATAGTAAGTTCATTATTTCAATTTTTTGAACATAAAATTTTATGTAGTCTCCATTCTTGTGACTACCTGGCTTGTAACTTTCCTATTGCAGTGTTTAACAGTTCCTGAAATGTTCTCAATTTCAGGGGTTAGCAACATTTCAGCCAGCCACTTAATTATTTCCATGCAATAATATATATGCATGTACTTACCAAACATATTCAACCATTGCACTTAGTATGCAATTATATCACTTATTATGCACGAGTGTGATTCTCAATGCATTCTTATTCAGTGCACCTTGCATTGAATTACATAATGCTCTCTATCTCAGTCATGTATCTCACCATCCATGAGTTGGAATTCTTGCCCATGTGTTGCCATATTCTCCATACACTTCCCATTATCTTTCCAATTAATTGGATACCTTCCTTTCCGACCCGAACACTACACCAAGAATATAATTCTGCGGTGTTCATTAGTGTTAGAAAAAAGGTTGCAGTCCAAGTTTATTTAAAAGTAGGAAGCTTCTAGTACCTAGTGTGGCTCATAATATTTCCATATCTATACCTTGCTATATCCAACCATGTCCTGGTCTCATACATGACTAGATTTCTGGCATTCATTCTTATAACAAGTTCTTATCTTTTAATTCTTTGGTTATTACCCCATAACCAAATTAACATGACATTCTACTATGTCGATGCGTGCATTCAGAAGCTAAAAAGATTTGAATTAACATAGGCCTACAACCTTTACCACATCTGGTGGTATGCATTCAAATAATATAATCATGTGATTTAATAACATAGCTCTGGCTGAGGAAATTCTTACCATAATTTCCTTTCAACAATTATGCAAAAAGAGTGATAAAAACTCATACCTGCATGACTGCCATTAAAAATTATACTACCTGAATATCTGATAGCAGTAGAAGCTTTCATGCTTCTTTTATCAATCTTATAACCAACACTTCATCTCTCTGTTGCTTCCTTCATTATGCAACAACATTACCAACAACACTTGCAACTTGCAAGCATTCTTTCCTCTAGATGTCCCAACGACCCAAAACATACTTGCTACTACAAATTGCAACAACTTCTTTCTACCTATAACCCTTTTACTTGCGGATCCCAGAAGCATTCAATTCTTCCAAGATTCCTACAATTTTCTCCTACATGTCCACTGGCTATGACCACGCGCCTATCCAAAAGGCGTTTTAGGATTTCGCGTATCGGGTGTTTCGATATGAGTCACCTTCGACTCTCTCTATCCCCAAAATCTGAAACAAGAGTCTAGTGCATGCTAGCTCTTCCTTTAACTTCCACCGGTGTGACCTCTAGCTATGATCTGGGGCACCAACTTCCAAGCGCTATTGGACTTTACCCTTTGCGAACTTCAAGGACTAGCTCTCCTCCTTTCTCCCGAGGTCCGAACTCTCGAACCCCTGTTGCCTCAGATCAAAGGTCCATAGCTTTCAAGGTTCGACGATCCCAGTCAATTCCTTATGAATCGACAATTCACATTTTGGGGTTTCGAAAAATAGTTTCCCCTTCTTTTATTCTAGTCTCTAGTTTTCCAAAATCTACATGAGTCGGATCCAATGACTCAAAGCCCCTCATAATCCAATGGTCTCGATCCTTTTTCTCGTGAATCAGGACTTCACGATTCACAAAACTAGAAAGAAGTTCTCTTCCCTCTTTCAACTTCTGTCTTCATGAAATTCAAGTGCAACAGATCAATGGCTAACACTCACCATGATTCAATGGTCTAGATATTTCCTCGTGAATCGTAAGTTTGCGTTTCAGGATTTTTGAGAACAACTTCCTCTGTTCTCCCAACTTTCGATTTTCTCAATTCCCAATGAAAGGAATCAATGGTTCGATCTTCCCTGAGATCGATGGTTCAATACCTCCCATGAGACTTCGAGTACTAAATGACTCTTAGCATTATCTTCCTAGCATTTGGCTAGATCCGACGACTCACGGGTTTTCGACACTTCTTCCTAGAAGCACTCCACCGTCCGATTCTATCCTTGTTAATCTCTTTTCGTGATTCGGGACTTGGAGTGACCAAGAATTTGGCCTGTGCTCCAAGTTCATGATCCATAAATTGACAAAATGATCCAACGGTTCAAACCAACCACGATCAACGACCCACATTTATTCAGGATCCTAGGGTGGCGAGTTTCTCCATCCACTAACCACCTTTCAAATTCTGTCTATCTTATGGCCCGCACGATTCTGCGAGTTCTCTACGGAGAATTCTGACCATTCATTCAAATTCTCAATGACTTCTCTCCAAATATCTTGGTGTCAATTCTTCTAGAATTGACTTCCTCCCTAACTTGAGGGATTTCGAATAATTTGAAGGCTTCGATGGTGTTTTCCCTTTCGAGCTTCGGTTAGTGAAATTTTAACTTCACCTTGTCGTACACTTGTGCTCTGCATGCGAACTTGCACTGTTTCCCCCTGAGATTTTAACCTAATCAGTCTCAAAGGGACTCGACCCTTCAGTGTTTTCCAAAATACTTTTTGGTGTCCTCCTGGCACCCTCTATGCTCATCTCCTGGAGTCTTTTGAACTTAAAACAAGTTCCCTCTATAAGCACTCCTTGCACTGGATATGCACACTCTTCATACCAAAAGTTCCACGCTATCTCTTCTGAGCTTCGTTTTCTGAACTGGAAGAATTATGTGTCTCTTCCATTTCTTTGCACTTTGTGGCAATTCAAATCAGTTCTGGAACTCATCAACCTTCTGCAATACAAATGCGCAGACGATTAGAATTTGTCAGGCCTTCCTTTCTTGACAATTCCTCATCTTTCATAACAATCGATGTTAAGAAAATGTTTCAATTTCATGACTTTTCCGAGCTCTGCTGGGCTCTGTACTTTTCAGGACTTCGAGACTTCGAAATCTTGGTCCACAAAGATCCAATAGTTAAACCCTTGTAACCAAAGTCACCTTTCACAACGTGCGATCTCGGGAGTTAGTGAGTCGAAGACCCTCGACTCATTTCCTCCAAATGCTGATACCCGAGATGCGATACGAGTATGGCTCCCTCCTCGCTAGCGCCTACTACACATGACCATAATCTAGGGCTAAGTGCTAGAACTTCTTCACCAACTCATGACTTTGCGAGTTGGAGTGTTGAGCCTTCGTGCTCCTCCTTTTTGAATTCTGAAATCGCAAATTACTTTATTCTCCAGCCCATAGCACAACTGTTGCCTTTCACCACCATGGCACGTGGCACATTCAAGAGGGTCCACGTCACCCTCGGTGACATCATCGGGTCCCACCACTCTCACCTATCTTCTCAACTCTCTAGCACGTGGTACACATCCATGCACCCATATCCATTCCGAGAAAAATCCAATGGTTAGACTCCCTCTCATATCTTCGGTGCAGATATTTTCGGCCTTTCAGGGTTTCGGGCATTGAGAGTTCGTGCATCCCACATCTCGAACTTCCATTTACCGAAATCCCAAATTACGGTCTAATATTATACTTGATCCAATGTGAAGTCCTCTCCTACGATCTACAGTGTATATCATTGATCTAGATTTATGTAGGAACACAATGAAATACAGAAATACACATAAACGCAGAGATGTAGCGGAAATAAGACTTCATTTCATTAATAACAAATGAATGAAATATGCTTACAGACAGAATGGAAATAAACTAGCTAGGGCGCTGGTAGCTTATCTCTGAGAAGAGATGTGGCTGCTACTCGCATATGTGAGAAGATGATTACAATGAGGCTGTAGAGGATTTTTTACAATAGACAAGAATGCCAAAAGTCATAGACATCCAAAAACCTAACCCTAGGAGATGAAGCGCCAAAAGTTATGTGGGCCCTGTTTGGGTAAGTTAGTACATCAACTTCCCGGGGTCGTAACTTTTGCATACGATCTCCGTTTTAGGTGTGTGATAGCTCGTTGGAAAGGTATCACCAAGGATATTCATTTTGGGGGTTAAATCATGCATTTGGCTATCATTGAGAACCTTGATCTCAAAAAACCTTCATTTAGGCCCTCAAAATGGCCCCGGAAGTTAAAACCTGCTAAAAATAGTAAATTGCCAAAATTGCCAGAAAACTGTTTTGAGTCAGTCAGAAAAGGTGGGTGGCCATCGATATCCACCTGGATCAATCCTCCCTCCTTAGGAAGCAATGGTCCCCATTGCATTGAGTTCCTCCATGAGATGAGGAAACTTCTACTGAACTTGGTCCCTGGTGAGCCATTTGCCTTGGTGAAGCAGTTGGCCTGCTTTGACAACTTGTTATAGCGGTATCCTTTGTTTTCGGGTGTGCTTGATCTGTGTATCCATGATTTGATCAGTTCTGGCTTGTTCCATGCAGTCTAGATTTAACTCTATTGGTGTGAGTTGTTCTGCCATGTCGGATGTGTCTAGTAGAGGTGGAAAGTAGGGTCGAAGGCGGTCCACATTGAACACTGGGTGCAGACCAAGGAATGGTGTAATGCTGAGCTTAAAGGCATTTTCCCCTATAGCCTTGGTTAGGGTGTACGGCCCATATCGAAGCAGACAAAGGTTGCGGTGGGGTCCAGTGAGGCGCTCCTTTTGCAAATGCAACCACACTTTGTCGCCCACTTGAAAGTTGTGTGGCACCTGATGTTGATCATGTCGTTGCTTGTACTTAGCATTGGCTCTGTCCAAGATGTCATGAACCTGTTGGTGGATGTGTTGAATGTGCTCAATGAAGTTGTTTGCCTTATCTGCCTCAGACTGGACATGAGCTAAATCTTCTTGAGTAGCCACAAATGGCATGGCTATGTCAATGGGACAGAGTGGCTGGAATCCCAAGCCCACTTGAAAGGGGTTGTGGCTAGTTGAGCTATGGAGAGACTGGTTGTAGCTATGTTGTACATAGGGGAGGCTCTCATCCCATGTGCGTGGATGCTTTGAATTGTACATGCACAGAATGTGTACGATCATCCGATTGACGACCTCTGTCTGGCCATCAGTTTGCGGATGGAAAGTTGTGGACTTGGTGAGCTTGGT
>ML778347.1:760089-774217 GCA_009831015.1 Picea engelmannii
GTGTGCTACAACAGAAGTAAGGCTCAAAGGCTCCTGCTTAGACAGAAAGGAACTAAGTGCTTTGGTTTCTGTTAAGATAGAGTTAATTGTTTTTCTGCATTATTGTTTTCATGAAAGAGTGTTAGTACTGAGTCTCTGTTTGAAAGTAAGGGTCATGTTCTCTGATTGCAAGACAGTTGTTCTTTCCTCATTGCAGTATTACTTTTGATGTAATCCAGGATTCTTAATTAAGTTTTAAAAGAATTGCAATAGGGGAATTGCTTTCCTGTGATTTAATTCAGAGCTTCGGTTTAAGCAAGAATAAATAGTGTGAATTTCTTTACTACAACACTAAGTGCTTTTGGAATTGAGCATATATAGTGCGTGGCTATCTTTGAAACAAAAGACTTCCCTGGGTTGATAATTTATGTTTCACTTGGTTGTTTAAAATTAATTAAGCAATTATAGTGACCAACAACAACTGTGGTACTTTAACACCAAATGTTTCTCTGAATCTTTGATACCCAACTTTGTGCGTAGGGTATGAAACAGATTCGTCATCTCATGCACATCTTGGTCCCTTTGCTGCCGCAACATAGTCCATTGTATGCATTTTTCCTCATAGCTCCTCACGGGATAATATTGTTCCTTGATGGCATCTCGGAAAGAATTCCAAGTGGGTGCAGCTGAGAACAAAGAGGGTTCTCCCTTGCCCTCTTTCTTCGAGTAGGTTTCCCACCAGTCCTCTCCATGGGGGGCAGCTTTGAGGAGTGCGAAAATAATCTTTTCTCGATCGAAAAAGTCATGAACTGAGAAATATCCTTCTAACAGATTCAACCATCTATCTACAACATCTGCATCTATTTGGCCATCAAATATGGGAATGTCAAAGTTTACTTGTACCTTAAAAGAAGTGGCACCTCCAGAGTGGCTTCTGGATGTCGATGCACCGCCAGTCAGAATTCGTTGAAGAATCTGAGCAAAGTTGTCCATCATCGCGTTCCTTTGTTTCTTGAGGGCCTCCTCAAGCAACATTTTGATAGGATCTCCTGCTCCCTCGTCTTTCTTTTCTTCCCCCATGGGCGGTCGTCGGGGTTTGTGACGCTGATCTTGCAAAGGTTCAACCAGATCGATCCCCAACTCCTTATACCCCGATCTCATTGGGTACATGCAAAGAAGGATCGAGAATGAGCAGACCGCTCTGATACCACTGATCCAGATTTATGTAGGAACACAATGAAATAGAGAAATACACATAAACGCAGAGATGCAGTGGAAATAAGACTTCATTTCATTAATAACAAATGACTGAAATATACTTACAGACAGAATGGAAATAAACTAGCTAGGGCGCTGGTAGCTTATCTCTGAGAAGAGATGTGGCTGCTACTTGTATCCATGAGAAGATGATTAAAATGAGGCTCTAGAGGCATTTTTACAATAGAGGAGAATGCCAAAATTCATAGACATCCAAATACCTAACCCTAGGAGATGAAGTGCCAAAAGTCATGTGGGCCCTGTTTGGGTAAGTTAGTACATCAACTTCCCGGGGTTGTAACTTTTGCATATGATCTCCATTTTAGGCGTGTGATAGCTCGTTGGAAAGGTATCATCGAGGAGATTCATTTTTGGGGCTTATTCATTACTTTGGCTATCATTTCGAACCTCTATCTCAAAAAATATTCATTTAGGCCCTCAAAATGGCCCCGGAAGTTAAAACCTACTAAAAATAGTAAATTGCCAAAATTGCCAAAAAACTGTTTTGAGCCAGTAAAAAAAGGTGGGTGGCCACTGATATCCACCTGGATCAATCGTTTTGGGAATTTTGGGGTTTCAAGTTTCAGAGGTGTTCACCTCTCCTCAGTTCCCATCTCCCGCAATGACGATTTCTTCCTGGACAACCAATGGTCCAGATCTCGTTTAGATCGACGGTTGTGATCCAAACGTGAATTCAAATTTTGTGAATCTTCACGAACTCACCCTTGACCAATTCAAGTTACACGTCAGCGAAAAGTTGATCGCTCTCCATGTGTCCTTTCTGATGGACGATCCTGACTAATTCGGGATTTTGGGTATTGCAATTTCCACACTCCTGTGCAACTCCAAAGGGATTTAAACCCTACGCACACTTTCCAGATCTGATGGTCACGAGGGTTCACCTTCCCTCCCAAACAAATCCTTAGGCTCCAACACTTCTAGTGTGGAGTCCTCTCTCCCTGTGGCCATAGACCACACCGGTTGCAGTTTCACAACACCGCTATACCTCCTGAGCTTATAGGCATGGTCAAGAAACTCCTTAACACTCTGGACCATACCAAGGTCCAAAATTGGTCCTCAAGACACAATTTTTCCTCTCACCCTTGGTCCAAAGACCACTCAACTAGCCCATCTAGGTTCAGTGTCGAAACCTTGTCTCTGATACCAATTTGTAGCGCACCTTTTTTGGCTACCAAGGCTTAAACGCTCTTAAAATAAATCTATAACACCACTTTGTACATAACTCATATAGGTATTATATAATCCACATGCATTTAAACAAAGAAACAGATTTAAGCTCAAAGTAAAACATATTATTAATTGCTATAATCAACAATAAATACTATTAACTATTAATTCATATACACAACGGAATTCATGATAACATAAGCAACACAGTCATGCAAAACATGATTAAAGCATAATCAGATACTTATATTTTAATAGTGGTAGATTCTACCAACCAAGTGCAGGCCTTCCATGAACCTCCCAGCCTTAGACCACACTTCTCATCAAGCTCAGCAGTGGGTCACCCCCGAGCTGGGACTAAGCTCCACCCTGAGACAAGGAATTCTAGGCTAGGCTGAGGTTACAGGGAAAACAACACATAGCCCCAAGGATGGGATTCTTTCCCAGGAACCTCTCACACTCACTGCCCACAGACCCTCATTCCCCACATGCTTATTCCACCCCAGGAGTATACACCTTCTATGTCACCTGGACAGTCCTTCGGCTGCTAACCTCCCTTGCCTTGGGCTACAGCAACAGACCGGACTAGAATTCTCTGAGCTTTGTGGCAGCTACAGGGTTCCTTTCAGGAGTCCTCTCCTTCCTCTGCGCACTCTCTCACCTGGAGAGAATTTCTCACAGGCCAACAAGCCACACGCAGTCCAGTACTACGTGGCCACAACAACCCATGGGGAAAATGGACACAGGCTTTCCCAAACTGGTTCAACAATCACAGGATGGTCTCACGGTCATGGCTTCAGAATAGAGATCTTACACACATGCTTGATCTCGGGTAGTGGATGCACACGGATTCTCCAGACACAACACGAGCTTTTCCAGTTCAAAACAGAGGTTTCAGAATCGATCACAGGCTTCTGGTTTAGTACAGAGGTATACACAGGTTTTCTTAGAGCCAGACACAAGCTTTTCAGGTCACAGGGATGCACGAGGATTTCTCTGCAGGGGTTGGGTTGGTCTTACTATCCAGGGCTCCGTATGCATTCAGGCAATCGGATCGAATGGAGGAGGAACCCCCCAACACGGATTGTCTCAGCCTTTTATTGCATGTGCCAGGGTTGACACTTGTCACCCATGCGACTGCATGCGTTCCTTTAGCATGCGTTCCTCCCACCATTTGTAAAATCACATGTCCTTCCAAAAGGACTTAGGTTAAAACATATAATGCACATATCTTTTGGAATAATATTAAAATATTATTCCCAAGGCTTAAGCCCCTAGGCTCAACACTTAGCCCCT
Organism: Picea engelmannii; assembly: GCA_009831015.1. Classification (NCBI taxonomy): domain Eukaryota; kingdom Viridiplantae; phylum Streptophyta; class Pinopsida; order Pinales; family Pinaceae; genus Picea; species Picea engelmannii. The sequence goes on from ML778347.1 coordinate 763,810, forward strand.
AATCCCACTTTCCAACCCCTAATCCCTTTCCCACTCTGTGGATGCTTAGTCCCCCATCACTCATTCATCATGGTCGGTCTGCACCTGGCGATGTTTACAAATTTTTTATTAATTGTTCTGCATGATTACATATACAATAGCAAGCTCTTGGCCTTCAACACTTAGGCTCCCTGGCCTAACAAACACATAAGCCACAAGCTTATAAAAACTTGGCTCACCATCCTATAAAACATAATTACAATCCTTTCAAATCATGATTTATGACAGGGCTCGACCTTGGGGACACTACACCCTCCTCAGGAATCATATAGTCTCTAGGTGATAGGTGCAACAATAACCCCGACACAACATAACCTATCTGAACCAAGGACTCAAGATAAATCCAACGCGCTAGGAGCCTAATAAATGAAAAGAATATTACATCCATACCCCAAGAAAAAGGTCGACAAGACGCAAGATGACAACATTCAAACGAATTGAGCAAGCTATTACCTGACTCCGCCAACAACCCAACCATTAACTGATAAGCAAGATGTCTAAGTGCGTAGGTTGAACTGTTACCAAGCCACAATGGTTATAAAATTTATCATGAGGATAAATTAGTTAGGCACTGAATGACGTTAAGAACCATTGATTAACAATTATCCACTATCCTTTAAATTAAGTGACTATTGATCTATGATGCTTATAAATAATCGACTTGCTTTCTAGATTGACAAGTCCTAATTAATCAATAAACACAAATCTAATTTAACAATTTAATAGTACATAATGATATTAACTATATCAATATATAATGTTATTAATATAACACTATTAATCAACATCCATATATATCACAGGTTATAACACTATCAACAATATCAATTACAACATGTTGTCCATCATATATAAAATCAGCTGGTGATTAAAATGCAAATTATTGTCTAAATTATATAAGTGGTTGTCGTTAATATATAAATCTTGCCCAAAAGTACATATCAATATATCAATATTCCCAAGTGAAAACATATCAATAAACACGTTGTCCAAAATTCTTGATGTTTAGATGATATCTGGTGAGAACGCAGCCTAAAAGCATGTTGCTAAGCCTTGATACCTTGTCTAGCATAAATAGGAGATGTTATCTAGCATTTAAAAGGAATCTCTATCTAAAATTGTGATCTAGTATCACATGACACCTGTTGAATGTTACTCAAACAAATTCACTATTAACTACACAGTGATGCTATTAACTATTACTGCACGGTAATGCTATTAACTATTACTTCACTATAATGCAATTAACTATTAACCACTATTATTCATTGTAAATTCGCTATTAACTACACAATTAATGCTATTGACTGTTACACAAACCAATTCGTTGTAATGCTATTAACTATTACTACACAATAATGCTATTAACTATTAACTACTATTATTCATTGTAAATTCGCTATTAACTACACAATTAATGCTATTAATTGTTACTCAAACAAAATTGTTGTAATACTATTAATACACCCATGTGGCAGCTCTTGCACTCATCAACATTAACTGCAATCCTCTATAAATATTCACACACTGTCATACAATCCAGAATTTATATCCATAATAAATTCTAAGTCAACGATGAAAGCTTTGAGCAAGAATAGAATTGTTGTGCATGGTTATCCGCTATCAAACATATTAAAAATGCAGGAACAAAAACGCTCACAACCAATCGCTACCCAAAGTCGCAGGACATAAAACGCTATCTCTATCAAGTTAAAAATGAATTTGCTATCACAGTAATTAAGGATTCACTATCTCTATCGCATCGAATGAACAAATTCAAAAAGGAAAGGAATCATTGTCTCAAAATATGGAAACATTGTGCAAAAGGGAGTGAGTTCATTGTCTCAATAAATCTGAAAACGTTGTGCAAAAGGGGGATAAAAATTGTTGGTAAGGTTCTACTAAAATGTTGCATTCAAAATATGATTTTGTTGGCCAAAAGGTAGTACGAAAAGATAGAGAAAAGGGCCATCAAACTTAGCACCAGGGAACACCTAAAACATTACCCTACACACCATAGCCACGCCACCATGCAATCCAGTAAAACTAAAAAGGGACCAATTTCAAGACTTCATATGATTCTCCACGAAATTCCATTTAAAATCATACACAGTAATTACCACCCATTATGCCCTAGTGCGTCACCAGCTATGGTGATCAACGCACGACCTAATTTCTTCAATAGTATAATTTTAAATCCCCTCCCAATAAGTGAATTAAACATTCAATTCCAGACTGATGAAAACTCAAAATCATTGAGTGCTTTCATAAGGAAATCATGAGTGCTAACATAAAATCATTGAGTGCTTTGATATAGAAATCATGAGTACTAACATAAATTTTCGATGCCCATTTTGATTATACATAACCTACCACAAAGTCCATAGATTAATAGTAAATGTAATTTTGTGGTCAACAAATGGGGCAATCCCTGTCTAATAAAATGGTATTCACTGTCTCAAACAATTAAAGAATATAATAATTTAATGAAATCATGGGTAAAATCGTGTGTAATGAAAATGCAGGTATAAATACACTTCAGGAATGCAGGGGAAAAAAAGGGAAAACTAATTGAAACGCATTCCAGTGAGGCCAAAGGAAGAGTAAAAATTCATCATCAAAGAAATAAATGAGTTAATCAATCACATAAATGCACAAGAAAATCACTCCACCAGGAACAATCAATAGGGTTAGACAGCTGGGAAAAATCATCCTTCGCTCATCATCCATGCATAGAAAAGAAGGGCATTATGATCTATAGGTCTATTAACACTGAAGTGACGACCGTCGATCTGGCTCCTGGCCAACTACTCAGGTGTGGAATGATGAACTAGGGATGATTATGAAGTATAAAGCACTAACTCTTCACAATAAATCAATAAAACTAATGGAACAATCACAACATTCAGGGATCGATTTCCAAGGGAATCAATTTCCAAGGGAATCAATTCAAGCAACGAGCTTAAGGCTATGGTATAATTAATTTCTTGATTAAAATGCTAAGTATAACACATTCTTTACATAATCAAAAGTACAGAAACGAAAGCGTAAGATCAATAGTAATTATACCATGCAAAATAAAAGAATTTGTACCATAGCCCAAGGTGACAGCTTTGAGTCATTGTCTTATGCGCTCCGTGCAACTCCCGCTTTCCGACCAATGAGACTTCACCGATATCTCCCAACCAATGCTAGGGGTACTCTTCTTCCCCCTTAGCCCCCCGATCCGCAAAGGGGACATGCACACTAAACTAAAGAACAACTATCTCCCAACTCACCTCACAAGGCTGAGATACCACTTCTCTCTAAGCTGGGTATCCCAACTCCCACAAGATAAGTCAGTCAAGTCGAAAATTCTGCAATGTAATGTTACGCATAAAATAAGAGATTCATACTCCTCCTCCTCTCTCCTTTATATAGAGTTTCTAAGTCATTTATTTCCCAAATTCCCATTTAATTTATTGTTCAATAATTTAATTCAGAAAAATCCTCCCCGTACATGTGTCACCCATCCGCTTCGTTGCACCATAAATTAATTTCATTAATTATTTAATTACTCCTATTTCCCTCACCCACATAAAATAATTCCTAGAATCGCTCCTAGTTGTCCCCATATTCCCTTACACATTTTAATGACTTACGCCCTTCCTAAATTCCTAGTTGAGTTTAATTTAGAAAGTTCTTAAAGGAAAAAAATCCTTACTAAGTTAGTCACACTGTTGTTTCCTTATGTTTCCCTTTTCTTTATGTTTCCCCCTTTCCCCCTTAGTTTCCTAATTCTTTTTAAGTTTCCCTCTTTTCCCTTTTTATCTACAACTTAAATTAGCAAGTGTAGAAAATTACCCTTTTACCCCTCTTTCCTTTTAATTAATAATTTTTAATTAGTATAAGTAGAAAAACAATCAATTCCCTTTTAAAATTTTAATCCCTCAATATCATTTTATTTTAATAAATTAATTTAATTTCTTCCCCCCTTCTCATCACATGTTTAATGATTATTATTATTATTATTATTATTATTATTTTATTTTTATTTTTATTTTTTATTATTTTTACCACAAGTATCACTTAGACCTAGATTTTATTTTCCTAAGTTGGGCAACATTTTACTAGGGAAATTGTTTTTAAATATTTATTACCACATTATTCATTATAAGGCCATCTAGGTTTATTCACTTATTATTTAACAACGTGACGTGCCCTTCAGGATGCTAAGGTGCTCCAAGGGTGCCACTCACCTCATTTTGATTCCCTTGGGTGACGTGCCCTTCATGATGCATTGTGTGCTCCAAGGGTTCCACTCATCTCTTGACTGACTTGGTAGACATCAAAAAACCATGGATTCAATATTCCATCAAGTGATCTTGTGGGAGACTAAGGGCCTCTAAGGAATACGTCCCCTGCCTTATTGCCTGCCCCTTAGAATCATCGTGAGCAACTATTGCAGTCTTCCCTCATGACATCGTGGGTCTTCTAAAACTAGGTAATTGTTAACCTACAGTTCGAGCCATGGCGAGAGTGCTAGTAGGTTGTGGCAAGGCTTATGTCCACACCTCTCCCTCAACATCTCTAGTAGTTGTGTGTGATCCCTCTACTCCACATGTGAGTCTAGTCGACACACTATCATCATCCTACATCATCAACAAATCATGTCAGAAATAAAATCCATAATCATAACATCTAATCAGATGCACATATGTCATATATACAACAATCAAACCCCAATAGTCCACTCCCTGAATCGATCCAGAGTCGAAGGGTTTCATCGATGCCTTTTCATCCTCGAGGTCCAAAATCCTACATACTCAGGAGAACCAAGTCAATAGCACCTGTCTATATCAATACAACAAAATAACATGTCATCATATCCATAATGCCTCATAATCATAATCAAATGCCCAAATTATAATAATTCGGTTCACTTACAAGCAAGTGTCCTCAAAGAATAAGTTCGCTCACTGCATGCAAGAGCGGGATGTTACATACATTAAATAAAATACAATCTCCATCAATCTCATGCGATGGTTCAACCTCTTATCATTTAAGATATTCTTTAATTACAATATTTTCAAGATATTTCATGACATGCCATCTTTAAAATCCAAAAACACTTCAAAATGCATGCTAGGGCGCTGCGTTGTCCTCCACTGTCTCTTTGATGACGATGCTCCTGCATCATACTCCTATGGAAAAAAACTCATGGACTCATGTCCATGAGCTCTTGCACTGACTTTCCATGCTTATGAATATCTTCTTCATTTACCCAACTTACATCTTCTATTGGGTGTCATTTCCACTTTATGAAATAAGTCTTCCTTCTGGTCTTCTTACCAATCCTCCAATCTATGATCTCTTCCATTGCGGATTTTCTGCTATAGGCATCTCCTTCTCCCATTGGATCACTTTTTGATATTCTGATCCTTTGGTGTCATATTCCATGTAAAGATACAGGTCTGAAATGTTGAATATGGGAAATATACCCACATCCTATGGAATCTCTATCTCATAAGCATTCACATCAAATTTCCTTAGGATCTTGCACGGTCCTATTTTTTTCAATTTCAACCTAAATGCATAGTCTAGTTTATTCCATCACAGCCTGATTCAAATTTTGGTCATTTCACAATTGTCTAAAGTTGGGGATAGTTGGTAAGATTTCATGGATAGAAATGGGCTTGCCCTACCTGAAACTTTGATAGACTCACCTATGCATTTTAATGATCCCTCCAGTCCTTGTCAGTCAATCGCCTCTCTAGAAAACCTACATGTCGAATTGCATGAAATCCATGTTTCTATAACTAAAACCCTTGTTTTTTTCCATAAGTCATCCAAGGGAAAAAACCCAAGGTGCGATTATCCCCAAGAAATCCTTATAAGATGTATTGGATGGTATGAAGGATAAAGTCCTTGATGTTCCTAGTCCTGAGCTAGTTATGATTGATTTAAATGGAGTTAAAATCAAGAAATGGGGTAGGTGAAAAACAAAGAGAATTCCAAACATTGATTTTAAAAATAAAAGACCTGGTCGACTCATATCCAGAACTCTAAGAAATAGACATCGCGATCATGAAAAAAATATCCTTGTTATTGAGGTCGATGAACAGATTTATAAGGATGATACCAATGTCGATACACCACAGTTCAATTTCGTATCAAATCTACCTTCATTATTAAAGAAACAACAAGGTTTTTCAGACATTCAACATGATCTCAAAATCATGGGACATGGTAAGTTACCCACTACATAGCAGACTCGACCTTTACCAAGCATGGAACCAATGCATTATGAGAATTGTTTTGATTGGATCAAAAGGTATTATCGGGATGTTTCTTACCTACAGGCACAGCTGAATCAAGTGGTTACTCGAAACTCAGTTCTTGAGAGGGAAAATGATGAGCTCGGAGTTTGCATTCGATAAAACTCACATAGAGACAACAATCATATTAAGTGATCTGGGAATGTGGTTATTAAAAATTCAACCAATTTCAATACTATTATAAACTCATATCTATCTGATGCCTCTCTTTTGAATTTCTGAATTGGTAAATAGTTTTGTTGTATTTCGAGATTTGATTCTGTTTAGATAATAAGTAAATTTGTTTTGATTTTGTTTTAATTTTAGACTAGCTACAAAATTGAAAGATTATATAGCTTGTCTTTTTGAATTTTTTTTTTTTATCATTGTCTAAATTTGCTTTTTGTTTTCATTGTTTCAGGTGGAAAGCAAGTTGACGGGTTGCGATTAAGGGAATGAGTCATGGCTTGAGCGTTTAGTGGAATAGTAATTTTCTGTTTTGAAAACCAATGTTTATTAATGTAACTATTTTGGGTTGAAAGACTTCAACAGAGGTATCTGTTTGTTATTTTATTTTAGTAAAAAATGTATTTTAAAAGATCTGCCTCTATCTTACATGATAGGAGGAACAGATCAAATTTTTGTTTAAATAGCAATGTTTTCCTAGTGATAGAGGCAATTCCTCCTGGACCATATAATGGACATATTTTTTTGAAACTATATGGGAAAACAATTTACTCTTTGGCTTTCGTCAAGTGTAGACTTTGCAGTGTTTTTCATTGTTTTCTCATGTAATTTTATATGTGAAATTTTATTAGTATCGAAATAGCTTTAGTGTGTTCTGCACATAATATTGTATATCATTCTTTTTTTATGTTGTTCATTATCTTTTGGTTCAGCTGATATCTGTGATTAATCATCTATTCAAGTATTTTGAGTTTACATCTGACGCTAGATAGTTGGTAACACCATTATTGAGAATTGGAATTTCTTTCATTCTTAGTTATTGGAAATTTCAAGGTCACATGATATATAATGATTTGTATTTCTTTCATCATAAACTTGTTCCATAATATAAAAGACTTCTTTGAGTTTCTTCAATAAGTATTATGGTTTCTTTTGTCATAGGTTTACACTTGACACGGGACAAGAGGACCTCACACAAATACAGAGAGATGAATCAAGTTTAGTATTGTTGATCAACGAGAGGTTAGTTAGTGTATTATTTAATTAATTTGTTAATTTGTGAATGAATAGTGATTGCATGATTAAACCTTAAATGCTTTGTCTATTTTCTTCATATCATTTACAATCATATTCATTCATTGTTTATTAGTTTGGTATTTAAAGTATTAGAATAATTTTTAATATTTAATCTTGTTTAGATCCATTTATCTTAAAACAAATTATTTTCACAAGGCTTTGTTTAAACCTTGTAAATTGTATATAGCTATTGTACATAAACACTGTTAGTTAGGCATTTGTAATTAAAGTGTCTATTGTTAGAACTGCATCTTTAGTTAGTTCACATATTTTAGCTATTTTTAGAATCCTAGTTGGCTAATGGAGCCATAAAACCCGTTAGGGTAGATTATACCAAATGGCTTGGGTTAAATATCCAACCCCGGTTTGAATATCCCCTTCCCGTTGACGACCTGTCATAAATGCCCATAAAAAACTCCCAAAAATCTAATTGGACAAGGACCATGCGAATACACTACCCAAAAATTCTCGACATAGTGTTCTTGAAAATCGATCTCCTCTTCAAAAATTGCACTATGCCTCATTGACCAAAACACTAGTGTCATAGATACTCCAACAAATGACTTTTCGGTGGAAATAACGATAGAATATGGCCCCCCGTATTTGAAACCTGGTGCTCTGGATCCAATGCAACTGACAGTTCACCCATCCAAGTCCTAGTTTGATTTTTATCACGAGTTGCAACTCTTATCTTCATTCCATTCAAGGACATGTGGCCAATTTGGTATAGGGGCATAAAATCCAAATCAAACAACATAACAGAGTTCCATAAGCTACCATAAGTTTATTTTCCAAGGACAATGTGACTACACTACCAACAAATTTCTGACACAATGTTCTTGAAAATTGATCTCCTCTTCAGAAATTGCACTATGCCTCATTGACCAAAACCCTAATGCCAAAGATACTCCAACAAATGGTTTTACGGTGGAAAAAATGATAATGGAGGACCTCGCCTAGTTGAAACTTGGTGCTTTAGATCCAATTCAACCAAGGGTTCTCCCATCCATGTCTCAGTTTGATTTTTATCACGAGTTGCAACTCGACTCTTCAAGCCATTCAGGGACATGTGGCCAATTTGGTTCAAGGGCATAAAATCCAAACCGAGTGGCATAACAGAGTTCTAGAATCTCCCAAAAGTATATTTTTCCAAGGACCACGTGACTACACTACCCACAAATACCTGACACAGTGCTCTTGAAAATCAACCTCCTCTTCAAAAATTGCACTATGCCTAATTGACCAAAACCCTAGTGTTGGAGATACTCCAACAAATGGTTTTTTGGTGGACAGAGTGACTATGGAGGGGCTCGCCTAGTTGAAACCTAGTGCTCTGGATCCAATGAAACTAACGGTTCACCCATCCATGTCTCGATTTGACTTTTATCGTGAGTTGCAACTCGCCTCTTCAAGTCATTCAAGGACATGTGGGAAATTTTTTATGGGGGCATAAAATCCAAATCGTGCGGCATAACAGAGTTCTGTAAGCTACCACAAGTCTATTTGGCCAAGGACCATGTGACTACACTACCCATAAATTTGTTCAACAACACAGGTATTCCAACAGAGAACGAACACCTTCAGTAACCACTCACATAACCAGTTCAAATATCAACACACTGATGTTTTCACGTGGTAAAACCCCTACAGAGAAACATCCACAGCCCTAGTGAACATAGCCACTTGGATCAATTTATTAATGCAAAGAAAAATATTACAGAGAGATTTTACAAGAGAGTTTCTCACAATCAATCATCAACAAATGGCCCTCCATGCTATTTAAATAGAGATCATGGACCAATAGGGTATTAAGACACGGATCAATGGTCATTAAAATCAAGGAGAGTATGAACTGTCGGATCACTCTATGTCGGGAACATATCGTCACTGTCAGATTTCCTAACTACAAGTGCATACTAATGCATACTAAAGAAACACACTAGAAAACACACTTTTACCTAACGACACAATAGACCAAGTAGATCTTAACTAACTCCTAAGTGTCTAAATATCCCAACATCCTTTCTTAAGAACAACTTGGGATAGGATTGAAGGATTTACAATAGTGACACAATAGGAGAAGGAAGGAGGCATTAGATCCTATCCCCCCTTAATGACAACTTCTTGAACTCCTAACATAGATCGAAGTTTGGAAAACTTCACTTCTGTAAGAGACTTTGTGAAAATGTCTACAACTTGATCTTCTGTAAGGAAAAAGAGCACTTCAATAACTTGAAACATAGTTACCAACTTAATGAGAACTCTCCAGAGTTCTCATTTTTTGGGGGGTCCAATTTTTTACCTCGTTTTTAAAAATGGTGCTACCGGTAGCACCCCCTCTCTGTTTTTAGATGATTTTTGATATTTTCAATTTTTCGATCCCCAATGTTTCCACATTATTTTTTTAAATGCTTATTTTTCATCTATTTTCAATTTTTTCTAAATATATGTATATTTTGTTTTTATTCAACTCCGTTTTTAGTCCTTTTTTCATGCTTCTTTCAATCTTAAAAATGTTTTTTACCATTTACTTTTTTAAAGTTACGATTTTTCATAGAATTTTGTCTCCTTAATTAATTTATTGTTCCATACTTTTTAAATATAGTGAAAAACATCGTTTTTAACACATTGTTTACCTTTACTTCAATAAATAAAAAAAAATTGTATTTAAATAACACTAATTTTAAATACTTATAAAACAAATACACATTTTATAGCCATATATCATAAAAAACCTATACATTTTGGTACATATTCCTTAAAATAACATGTCAAATAAAGCATTTTTATGGACATAATTGAACAAAAAA
>ML778347.1:793317-819775 GCA_009831015.1 Picea engelmannii
TATTAGCTCATATGTTTTGAATATGGTCAATATAACAATACTAATTAAGAAATTATTTATGTTTCATTCAATGTAACTTGTATTTACTGTTTTATCATTAAAAGTAAAAAATTATTAAAAAGTGACGTTGAATTTTTAAAGTAAATTGTGATATTTTCATTTGTGCTTTGCGTGATAATAAAATTTAAAAAGAAAACATTTAAGGGTTTCATTTATGATTTTGTTTATAGTAATTATGAGTTATTTTACCACATTATAAAAATGTGTCATTTTCATACCCAATTTTAAAATGGGTGCTACCGATAGCAGTACTTTTCAATTTGATGGTTGATTTTGAGGTTTTGGTTTTAATGGTACCAAGTGATAAAAATACGATTTAAAATGATCTCAAAATTTAACGTTTTAAAAAGAAAATAAAAATCAAAAACATCTTATTTGTTTTTAGGTGTTGATTTTAAGGTTTTTCTGAGCTATTGTCTAAGTTTTCAAGCCCATGTTTGAAAAATGTTGTAATTTTCACCCCGTTTTAAAACCTGGTGCTACCGGTAGCACCAATTTTTGATTTGGGGGTTGATTTTGATGTTTTTTATGCAAAAATATGGGTTTTTTGGGCCAGAGTTCTCGTTTTGAGGTCACAGTTCTCATTAAGCTGGTAACTATGTTTTGATCATGAATGAGATTTCTGATGAAGTGAATGTGTAGCTCGATGTGTTTTCTACGTTGATGTTGAACTGGGTCTTTGGAAATCTTGATGGAACTGTGATTGTCACACCAAAGGCTGGTCGGATGCTGGTGTTGGAATCAAAACTCTAAAAGGATCTGTTGAATCCATGATCAAAATCTAGACCAAGGGGTCAAATTTTGCCCAATTTTCAAAGTGCTCGGAATGCGACGAAAATAGTGCCATTGCGTCCGTCTCGTCTTCCTGATTTCGATGGTATATTTACTTTCCCAAACGGATTCTGTATGGAGAAGATATCGCGATCTGTTCACCAAGACAAACAGGCAAAAAATTTGATGCTGACTGTACCAGTTCATACAGTCCGCACAGGACACGTGGCAGGTCCATACAGGACACGTGGCAGGTCTGTACAGGACACATGGCAGCTCCAGGTGATGAAACGTGTCAGGCAGATTTGGATTTTTGGGCGTACGGTTGGACCAATTCGGAGGTGACACGTGTCACCACTGAAAGGGTGACACGTGGCATGGAATGACGTCAGCAGCATACGTGGCGATGACATGGCAAGGTTGATGAGGCAGTATGGAATGTGATGACATGGAAACATCTGGTTGGTTGATAGCTGGCGAGTAAGGAGTTGACACGTGTCCGTTTATGGGCAAATGATATGAGGACACATGGCCCAATCGGAGGGTGCCACGTGTCACTCATTGTTTGGTTATTTGGTTATATATAAAAATGTTTTGTGGAGCCGACTGGATTTGAACCGGTGACCTCCCCCACTATGTAAAGGCCTTCACACACCTCCGCTAACCAACATGCCACCCATTGATGCTTGTTATGAATACTGGTTTCAATGTATTTGAATTTAATTTTTGTATTATTCGGCGGGGGGTAGGGCCGGGGCTTAGCCCTGACCCCCGGTTCTAAACATTGTTATATGACCCTCGCATATGACCATTTGCATGGAGTTATTGCACGCGGTTTTATAACCATATAGCCCGTGGATTATATGACATTGAAATTTGTATTATATACCATATATCGCGGGGTTTAGAACCATAACCAATGATTTGTGCCATGTTTAATAACATGCTCGGTTTTTAAATTGTGGTTTGAACGGTTCAAACCACCCGCCACGTGTCATTTAATCATTTGCTTTGTGAACATGAGCCCCTCTTTGCAATAGCGCGAGGTCTTATGGTGACCACATGTGACCACGAGTTTGACAGTTGGGGGTTTTAGTTCCGCTAATCGTCCTACAGTTTGGACCGGTTTTCGGTTGTGTCCGGTGCCAGGTTTTTGCGCTTAAATAAGCGTGTGTGCCAGGTTTAAAGAACAAGGGTGCATTTTGGCAAACCAATTTCAGCAAGCTTGAAGGAGGAAAATGGAGGAGGCCTATCTTCTTCAGTTTTTGGCCAATTGAGGTGTCGTAAAATCCCAGCTAGGGGTTTTTGGATGTCCTTAATCCATTGGCACTTATCAAGGCCATTTGAAGACTTCTTATGCAGGTTTTTCACCATTGAAGTTTCAGGAAGCTCCAGGGAGTTTGAAGCCCTCATTGATGGAGGACATGGTTTGGTGAGCCTATGTTTGTTTTCTGTGATTGAATAATCATTTTTGGCTAATTGATATGCTCTGAACACATTGGGATATGTTTTAGAGGTTTTTGAGGACTTTTACAGGTGTTTTTGCCAAAGAGAAGCTCAGGGAAGCTTATGGCCACATGTAGAAGAGGTCATGCCCGGATGAGCCATGATCCGTTTTCAAAGTTCTATTAGTCATTTTTGGGGTTTTTATGTGTTCTGATCTCAATGGTACAGTTTGTTTTTCCATTGGAGTTGAGCAGAAGCTTGTAAAAGGACTTTTGAAAAATTAATCCCAGAGAGCCAAGTCCATTGATGGAGGCTCAAGGAGATGTAGCCCGGAGGGGGGTGAACTCCTTTATCATCTTGTTCTTGTTGTGAATTTGATGGTTTATTTGCTGCAAGTTGTGTTGTTGTGTATTTATTGAAAGTACATATATAACCATTTAAAAGAACATATCCTCAAACATAAGCATTTACAAGAAGATACATGAACTTGACACATAAGTTTATCTTGTATATTTTAACACATGAAGCAAGGTCCTGTAAAGTTTATTTTAATGAAGTAGAGGGTGCTTGCATAGCATAACAAGTCAGCCTTCTATTTTCAGATCAGGTGGTATCAGAACACAAGTTTGTTTTGCTCATGTGTTTTCCATTGATAGATTGAAGATTTAGCTATTGGTTTTTGTGCAAGTTTTGTGTTGAAGTTGGATATCTTCCAAGGATGGAGGAAGCCTGAAGCATTGATAGTTCTCATACATTTTCATTATCTAAAGAAGAGTTTCTAACCCTGAGATATTTGATGAAAGAGATGTGTGAAGACATAAATGTGCGCATTGTTCTTGGAGAGCAGTTGATGGCCATGAAGTAGGAGAAAGACCAACTTTTGCAAAGGTTGCATGAGATGGAGCTTCAACTCCATGAGGCAAAGGAAGCCCTTACCAAGTACATGAATGAACATAAGGTATGTAGTGTTAGTTTGTCTTGTAATCCCTCTAAAGATGAATGTTTTGGTGGTTTTGAGAGTCACACAAGAGGAATAGGGTCCAAGTTGTTGTTAAAAATGGGCTATGAAGGTAAAGGTTTGGGCAAACATGCACAAGGCATTGTTGAGCCTATTGTGGTTGAAGAAAGACCAAGGTATTGTAGTCTTGGATATGAACGACAAGATGGAGAAAATTCCAAAGTCGAGGAGACAAGGGAAAAAGTTCCGACCATAAACTTTGTTTCAAGTTCACCTCCTCAAGAAGGATTTAAAGGTGAAAGTTCAAGAACTTTTGTTGAAAGTTCAATCCCTCCAGCATGCAAGGCTTGTATTCAAGATGAATGCAAATGTGAGAAATGAAAGAGTTGTGACACTGATGAGGAAAAGAACACTGTTGATGGTCTTCAAATGAGAGCTTGTAACTCTTCAGATTCACCTCCTCAAAGAGGCGATAAAGGTGAATGTTATAGGTATAATTCCGCTTATCATTCAGTTTCATTTGATTATGTTAAGCATGATAAATTTGGAAGAAAGAATCATTGTACATATTGTGGTTTGTATAACCATCATGTTTCAAAGTGTTGGAAAAGATTGGCCAATTTCAGGAAACTTTATAAGCAAAGACAACGAGAAAAGAGGATGCAAAAGATTTGCGTTCATTGTCAGAAGCAAGGTCATCTCGTTGACCAATGTTGGACGTTCCATCCAACTACTCATCCACAGCACAAGAAGTAGTTGGATAAGGATATTGGCAAGAATGGAAGAGGAGATTCCATCATCGATGTGAGTCCAGATGATTCACAAGAGGACGATGTTCAACAGAAAAAGTCACCGTTGAGTTGGCTTGGTAAGAAATGGTTGGATTTCTTAAGCAAGTAACGCTTGCATTTTTCTATTGTAAATGCACTTTTCAGTGTTATGTGTGCATTTATGGGAAGTATGATAAGTTGCAGCCATTTATATTTTTTGTATTCAACTCTTAAGTACCCATATGTTTTGGGGTTGTACTTATGTTTGTACTGGAAGGAGAGTTGAAGAGTCATGGACATGCATTTGTTTTTATGTATGTGTAAGCAATGAACCTGGTGATGGTTCATCATGAGTGATTCATGATTGTTGCATGATTATGTATCATGTTTGTCGACTTGTCAGTTTGGGAAGGTTGATATGATGTTTCAAATGAGTCTCGACTGGTGTTGATGATTGTTTGACGATTATGTTGTGTCGATCATGTTGTTCGACTTGTGTTTAGTCGATGGTGTTTGTTGGCTTGTAAGTCAATTTTGAGTACATCGAGATGCAGGAAAACACCATGTGCTTTGATAAAGTACGAGATGCGACAATTTGTTTGAAGAGCAAAAGATTTTGCTGGCGTCATTTTTCAGTCTTGTATAATTTATTTTCAAGATTGATGGTTTTCCTGGCTTGTGACAAGATATCGCAGGAAATTTTTGCAGCCATTGGAGAGTTGATTTTGTTGACATCAAAGAGTTTGCAAGAGGGACTTGATTCTCAGTGGGAAGGTTGGTAGTCTTCCAAGCACAGAGAGAGCAGTGGGTCAGCAGCAGCTAGAGAGTAGTGGTTGAGGGACATAGCCAGTTGCAGTGCAAGGCATGTCGAGGTATTCAGGTGATTGTCGAAAAGATTTTGATATAACTTGAAATAAAACAGATAAGCTTTTGTGGGTCCAAAATCCTTTCAGTGGGAAGGTGTGATCAAAATCTGGACCAGGGGGTCAAATTTTGCTCAATTTTCAAAGTGATCAGAATGCGATGAAAATGGTACCACTGCATCCGTCTCGTCTTCCTGATTCCGGTGGTATATTTACTTTCTCAAACAGAGTCCGTATGGAGAAGACATCACGATCTGTTCGCCAAGCCAAACAGGCAAAAAATTTGATGCTGACTGTACCCATCCGTATAGTCCGTACAGGACACGTGGCAGGTCCGTACAAGACACGTGGCAGGTATGTAGATGACACGTGGTGGCTCCAGGTGATGACACATGTCAGGCGGATTTGGCTTTTTGGGCATACGGTTGGACCAGTTCGGAGGTGACACCTGTCACCACTGAAAGGGTGACACGTGGCATGGAATGACGTCAGCAACATACGTGGAGATGACGTGGCAAGGTTGATGAGGCAGTACGGCATGTGATGATATGGCAACATTTGGTTGGTTGATAGTTGGCGAGTAAGGAGTTGACACGTGTCCGTTTATGGGCAAATGATATGAGGACACGTGGCCCAATCGGAGGGCGCCACGTGTCACTCATTGTTTGGTTATTTGGTTATATATATAAATGTTTTGTGGAGCCGACCGGATTTGAACCGATGACCTCCCCCACTATGTAAAGGCCTTCACACACCTCCACTAACCAACATTTTGCCCATTGATGCTTGTTATGAATACCAGTTTCAATGTATTTGAATTTAATTTTTGTATTATTCGGCGGGGGGTAGGGTCGGGGCTTAGCCCCGACCCCCGATTTTAAACATTGTTATATGACCCTCGCATATGACCATTTGCGCAGAGTTATTGCGCGCAGGTTTATAACCATATAGCCCATGGATTATATGACATTGCAATTTGTATTATATACCATATATCGCGGGGTTTAGAACCATAACCAACGATTTGTGCCATGTTTAATAACGCGCGGGGTTTTTAAATTGTGGTTTGAACGGTTCAAACCACCCGCCACGTGTCATTTAATCATTTTCTTTGTGAACGGAGCCCCTCTTTGCAATAGCGCGAGGTCTTATGGTGACCACATGTGCCCACGAGTTTGACGGTTGGGGGTTTTAGCTCCGCTAACCGTCCTATAGTTTGGACCAGTTTTTGGTTGCGTCTGGTGCCAGGTTTTTTCACTTAAATAAGCGTGTGTGCCAGGTTTAAAGAACAAGGGTGCATTTTGGCGAACCAATTTCAGCAAGCTTGAAGGAGGAAAATGGAGGAGGCTTATCTTCTTCAGTTTTTGGCCGATTGAGGTGCCGTAAAAGCCCAGCTAGGGGTTTTTGGACGTCCTGAATCCATTGGCACTGTTATCAAGGCCATTTGAAGACTTATTATATAGGTTTTTCACCATTGAAGTTTCAGGAAGCTCTAGGGAGTTTGAAGCCCTCATTGATGGAGGACATGGTTTGGTGAGCCTATGTTTGTTTTCTGTGATTGAATAATCATTTTTGGCTAATTGATATGCTATGAACACATTGGGACAGTTTTCAGAGGCTGTTGAGGAATTTTACAGGTGTTTTTGCCAAAGAGAAGCTCAGGGAAGCTTATGGCCACATGTAGAAGAGGTCATGCCCGGATGAGCCATGATCCATTTTCAGAGTTCTATTAGTCATTTTTGGGGTTTTTATGTGTTATGATCTCAATGGTACAGTCTATTTTTCCATTGGATTTGAGCAGCAGATTGTAAAAGGAATTTTGACAAATTAATCCCAGAGAGCCAAGTCCATTGATGGAGGCTCAAGGAGATGTAGTCCGGAGGGGGGTGAACTCCTTTATCATCTTGTTCTTGTTGTGAGTTTGATGGTTTATTTGCTGCAAGTTGTGTTGTTGTGTATTTATTGAAAGTACATATATATCCATTTAAAATAACATATCCTCACACATAAGCATTTACAAGAAGATACATGAACTTAACACATAAGTTTATCTTGTATATTTTAACACATGAAGCAAGGTCCTGTAAAGTTTATTTTAATGAAGTAGAGGGTGCTTGCATAGCATAACAAGTCAACCTTCATTTTTCAGATCAATCCATAAGGGTTCTTGACTTGCATTTACCGCTGCTTGGTACTCTGCTTCTGCTGAAGAAAGTGCAATAGCCTGTTGTTTCTTACAGGCCCAAGTGATAGGTCCTATACCAAGGATGAAAACATAACCTGTAGTAGACTTCCGATCATCAGGGTCATTGGCCCAATCTGACTCAATGAACCCAACCAATAAAGGTGTCCCTCCTGAACTATAATGTATCCTGAACTGAATTGTACCACAAACATAGAAAAGTATCCTTTTATCTTCTTTCCATTGGATTTCATGGGGCGTTTGCATATACCAGGCAATAAGACCAACAACAAAGGAAAGATCAGGACATGTATGATTCAACTATAAGGGGCTACCAACTAACTGATGGTACATGGTGGCATCAACTTCAGGACAAGTACAGGTGGAAGTAAGATTGACTCCAAACTAGACAAGAGAAGGGGTTGGTTTACAATCGTCCATGTGAAAGAGACGAAGAAGGTAAAAAGCATACTTAGACTGGGAAAGAAAAATTCCTTCATTGGTTTGAAAAACTTGGAGGCGAAGGAAATAGTGAAAAAATCCTAAGTCAAATTTTCATCAAATTTAACATCTCTTCTAATAATAATTTAACATCAAATTATTGCACTAATAATAATTTAACATCAAATTTTTGCACTATTTCCTTGGATTTGATGAAAATTCCTTCATTGGTTTGAAAAACTTAGAGGCGAAGGAAATGCCAAGAGATTTTCATCAAATTTAACATCTCTTCTAATAATAATTTCATTACAATGTAATTGAAGAAGTCTGTAACCTTTGAAATCTTTAGAATATCCAACAAATATACACTTCTCACTTTTAGGTTGCAATGCTTTCCTTTTCTCATCGGGAATGTGAGCCCATGCTATACTACCAAATAAACGGAAGTGACTTACATATGGTTTAATTTTAGTCTAAGCTTCTTCTTCTGTTATATTTTTAAGAGCCTTTGTGGGAGTGCGATCTACTATGTAATTTTCACAGTTGATGGCTTCCACCCATACTTTAAACTTAATCCCATAGATTGGATCATACAATTAGCCATTTCTTTTAATGTGTGGTTCTTTCTCTCAGCAACACCATTTTGTTGTGGTGTACATGGAACAATGTGTTGCATTTGGATTCCCTGTGTAGTGCAATAATTTGTAAAATTATTGTTCACATATTCACCTCCAATATCTGTTCTTAACCTTTGAATTTGATGTCCAGATTGCTTTTCTACAAGGGCCTTGTAGGCCAAATTTTTTTCAAAAACTTTGCTGTTAAGTTTTAAAAAGTAAACCCAAATACGTCTGGAAAAGTCATCAATGAAAGTTAAGAAATACTTGCACCCAGAAAAAGAAGGAGAAGAAAGTGGACCACACAAATCACTATGAACAAGTTGCAAAGGACATGAGGCGTGCCAAGAGGCACATTTTTCAAAACTATCCCGATGATGTTTTCCAAGAACACAACCGGCACAAACACCATCTCTTCATGAAACAAGAGGAAGACTAGTCACCATATGTTGATTACATAGTTGCTGCAATGAGAGACAGTTTAGATGACCAAACCGCTCATGCCAAAGTTTGCTCAAGTCATCACTGTGCGCAATAAAAAATGATGAAAAATATGATGACCCAAAGTTGTCAAACTTGTATAACCTGGTAATATCATCAACAATTCTAGTTGCAAGAACATTATTAAGATATTTTAGATCCTTGATTACAACTTGGTGAGGTGAAAACTCTATGGTTTTACCTTCACCTGAATGAGTGATATGATATACTAATAGAAGGTTACAAGAAATACTTGGAACACATAATACATCATTGAAATGTCCATTTTCTACTTGTATTGTTTCAGATCCTTCAACACTAAGAGATCTATCATCACCAACAAATATTTTCTTGGTGTCACATTCATTTAGAATAGAAAATATGTCTCTATCCTTAGCCATATGATAAAATTCTCCAGAATCAATAAGCCACTTATCAGAAGTAGAAGTAGAAGGTGTATTGAAGGAGAAACCAAAAGCAGAAAGTGCATGTCCATGAGAAGAAGAATAAGAAGTAGAATCAATATTAATGTTGTGCTTCTTCATCGTTTCTTCTAAAGTTGTCATCTTCTTGAAAAATTTGGACTCATCATGACCATATTTATCACAAAAGTTGCAATGTTTGTTAGTATTCTTATTTTTATATTTTTCTCCTTTGTCTCCATTAGGAGAAAAAGTTGTCTGAGTGGGTTTGGGACCCTTATATTGTTTTTTTTTGTGGCAAGGATGTTTCTTCTTGGGATTCTTGGGTTTATCTTTTTGATGGACAACTAAGGCTTTGTTGGAGGTACCTGCAGTGTTGATCACTCCAAGTTGTACTAGCTTATCTTGCTCTCTAATCAAAGAATCACAAAATTTCTCAAGACTGAGTTTTTGATAAGATGCCCCTACATCCTCTTGTATGGCATAAAAAGTAGATACAAACACAGAATATGCACTACCTAGCTTAGAAAGAATGAGATAGATGCAACAATCTTAGTCTATACTTATCTTACATTCTTCACAGAAGGTTTTGAGTGTTTTAAACTTAGATAGATAGTCTTCAATGCAAGAAAAATCACTTCGACTCAAAGTTAGTACTTGATTTTCTAATGGTTGTGCTCGAATAGTATTGTGTTTACCAAACACAAATTCAATTTTTTCCCAAGATTCTTTGGGTTTATCAACTGATTGATGGTGGAACCTTAAATTAGGAGAGATAGACATTCTAATTAATCCACATGCTTCGTCATTCCTATTATCCCATTTGACTTTCTTATCATCTACAATGGGTGTTGTTTCCTTTCGCAAGGTAATACGGTACAAGCCTTTACTTCTTAATAAATCCTCCATATGGGTTTTCCATTGGAAGTAGTTGGTGCTAGTAAGTAAGAGATTACTTGTAGAAGCCATATTAAATATGTAGATAATATTGATTTAAAAAATGAAACTAATGATCTGAATGGAAAGAGCTCGAAAATTTGTGTGGTTTTTAAAAGAACGACACCGAAAACGAACTTCAGATGTGAGAGTTATCCCCTTTTTAAAAAAGGCATAAACGGTAACCAAAGGACCACATGGTAGTGTAAGTTGCTTTATGAAGTGACCCACTTTTATAAAGAGAAGTGGGGCTCACTTTTACAAAGAAAAGATGCATGCAAAATAAATAACTCTAAAATAAAATATTAAAGCTAGTTATAGTGATTCACTTTTATACTTGAAGTGAAATACACTTTACAATTTTAGCATGAACTTTTTCAAAAAAGTAACAAAAGAGAGACTTGAACTCAAGACCTCTTACTTAATAAGGAAAATTTTAACCAAATGGTCTATAAAAACATATTGTAATGTTCAGAAGGAGGATTGGGGGTGTTGTTGTTGTTGCTTCTATGGAATACGGCCTTGCAGAGCATGCTAAGAAAAAACTCTTTTCACACAAGAAAAAAATTTTGCTTCTCAATGACAATAAGGGTTAGATCTCGGTTAGCTTACCTGGAAGATGCACCTTTTCCTATCTGTTTCTGAATTTCCAAGATCACACAGGGAATGGGGCAAAGAGAATACGCATATCTAAAAGAGTAGCAACCCATAAATAAAAAATACAAAACCGAAATAAAACCAAAATACTTCTCTGCAAAAAAAAATTAAAATGCGTATTCAAACTTTATACCTTCGGATCTGACTGTAATGGTCGTATATTGGGAAAATGGAAACCTTTTCGAGTGAAAAGAAAAGTGTTCCTGAATGAAAAAAGTGCTCCATATGCAATGGAACAGTCCTCTCAGCCCAAAAATGTACGAAAATGATAGAAAATGGAAATGACACAACTCGGCTTCACGATCTCAATCTACAATGGGAGCGGGTCTTCAAACAAGCTCTGATACCATGTTCGACAACACATGTATTCCAACAGAGGATGAACACCTTCAGTAACCACTCACATAACCAGATCAAAGATCAACACACTGATGTTTTCACATGGTAAAATCCCTACAAGGAAACATCCATGGCCCCAACGAACACGACCACTTGGAGCAGTTTATTAATGCAAAGAAAAAGATTACAAAGAGATTTTACAAGAGATTTTATTACAATCGATCATCAGAAAATGACCCTTCATGCTATTTAAATATAGATCATGGAACAATCGGGTGTTAATCCATAGATCAAGGCCATTAAGATCGAGGAGAGTATGAATCATTGGATCACTCTATGTCGGGAACACATCGTGACCATCGAATTTCCTAACTACAAGTGCATACTAATGCATACTAAAGAAACACACTAGAAAACACACATTTACCTAATGACACAATAGAAGAAGTAGATATTAACTAAATCCTAAGTGTCTAAATATCCTAACAAAATTCCCAACACAATGTTATTGAAAATTGAGCTCCTCTTCATAAATTGCACTATGCCTCATTGAAGAAAACCCTAGTGTCAAAGATACTCCAACAAACAATTTTCCAGTGGAGGGAATGGAAGTGGAGCCCCCCCTAGTTGAAACTTGGTGATCATGATCTAATTAAACTGACGGTTCTCCCATCTAAGTCTCAGTTTGAGTTTTATCATGAGTTGAAACTCACCTCTTCAATCCATTCAATGACATGTGGCCAATTTGGTCCAAGGGAATAAAATCCAAATTGAGAAACATAACGAAGTTTCATAATATCCCACAATTCTATTTGGCCAAGGCCCACACGAATACACTACCCACAAATTCCCGACACAATGTTCTTAAAAATTGAAATCCTCTTTAGAAATTGCACTATGCCTAATTGACCAAAACATTGGAATTTTCATGCAAGTAGTTTTATATAAGAAATATGGGATAACAAGTTGTAGAATTACATGGTTAATGAGTCCTTTTATTGCAATTTTTACGTATGAATCCTTTGATGCCATGAAAATTGAATGTAATGCAAGGAATGGAAAGTGAAGAGAAGGCGTGGCATGGAAATACAAGACATGGCAAGTGAAGGCAAGGCAAGGCATGGAAAGGCATCACATGGAAAGGAATGGCATGGTATGGAAAGGCATGGCATAGAAAAGGAAAGGCATGGAAAGTGAATGAAAGGAAAGGCATGGAATGTCATGGCATGGAATGTCATGGCATGGAATGACATGGAAAGGAATAGTATGTAAATGCATGATATGGAAAGAAAATACATGGAAAGTGAAGGAAAGGAAATGCATGGAAAGGCATGACATGGAAAGGAATGACATGGTATGGAAAGGCATGGCATGGAAAAGGAAAGGAATGGTAAGTGAATGAAAGTAAAGGAATGGAATGGCATGGCATGGAATGACAATGCAAGGCATGGGATGACAATGCATGGTATGGAAAGACAAGATATGGATAGTGAAGGCAAGCAAAGACATGACAAGGCATGGCATGTCAAGGAATACCATACCATACCAATGACAATGCATACCATACCAAGGCAAGGCATGCCATACCATACCATACCAATTCCATACCATACCATACCATACCAATGACAATGTATACCATACCATATCTTACCATGCCAATGCATACCATACCATTCCAATGCATACCATACCATACCATACCAATGCCAATTCCAATGCATACCATACCATACCATACCAATGCCAATGCTAATGCATACCATACCATACCAATGCCAATGCTAATGCATACCATACCATACCATACCATTTCCAATTCATGCCATACCAGTGCATACCATACCATACCATACCAAGACAAAGCATGACATACCATTGTTGGGCTCGTGCTTTGATTATTTTGTGGTGATTATTGAATCCTTTTTGCACCAATATTATATATGTTATTGATCATTTTGAAGAATTTTCGAAGGATTTTGTATCAATTCATCATGGATTTATAACATGTATGCATAATTGATGGTTTGCAATGGTTTTGAGTTAGATTCAGTTCGATTTAATGTTTATGTCCCATGTTCTATATGCCAGTGCAGTTGGCAGTTTGATGTATGCAATGGTTTTTACTAGACCATACATTGCACATGTAGTGGGAGTTTTGAGCAAGTATATGTCAAAACCAAGGAAGGAGCATTAGACAATAGTAAAGAGGGTCTTCAGGTATCTTCATGGCACTACCATTTATGGATTGTGCTAACAAGGAAGACTAGGATTGGATAGAGTGGTGGACATACATGGCTTTGTTGATGTAGACTGGGCTGGAGATTTGGATCACAAAATATCTACAAGTGGGTATGTGTTTAACCTATTTGGAGGAATAATCAGTTGGATGAGAAAAACATAGGCTATAGTGGCACTCTCAACTACAGAAGCTGAATACATGGAAGCCACTCATGCAAGCAAGGAAGCAATATGGTTACAAAGATTGTGTTCAGGTATTGTGTTGGTAAAACAAGAAGTGAGATTAGATTGTGACAGTCAGAGTGTAATATTCCTGGAAAATAACACAACTTATCATTCGAAGACAAAGCATATTAATGTTCAGTATCACTTTGTGAGAGACATGGTTGAGGAAAAGAAGGTGTTGCTGGAAAAGGTTAACACTTTCAAGAATGTTGCAGATTCATTGACAAAGTTTGTGTGCATGTAAAAGTTCTCCTGGTGTAGAGTAAAAATGGGCATTGCTTCCCTGGATTGTTGACTATATAATCCCCTGGACCCCTAGATGCAAAGAAAACAACAAGTGGGAGAATGTTGGGTATGTGTTATATTCTTTGGATGTGTGTGTGTGGGCGCATCAGATTCGCCAACTACATCTGACAATCCCTCTAGTAGTGCTCCGTGTGTCGTGTGCATTGGGCGCTTTCCTAAGAGGGTCCTAGGGGGGCAGGCATTCCCCCCCCTAGTTACATGCAACGTTTGGAACCAGGCAGTAGCTCGGGGCCAACAGGGTTTGGTGCAGCGCCCCGAAATTTTTTTTCGAGCGGTTTTTGCTATTTTTAGCGATTTACTAAATTAATCCCAGATTAAGGGATTAGGGTTTTGGTATCTACAAAATAGCTAAATACATTGTATATATTGTATGGTGAATGGTTAAATTTGATATAATGAATATCATAAATGTTTTCTCGGTTAAGGGTTTCCGATATAAAATCTATGTGTACTCTGTGTATGAGCCATTGATTAAATTTTGTTTTGCGTAAGAATCTATATGCATTGCTTTACTTCACAGGTTTAAAACTTAAAAATCTATCGTCATCCTGCATCATCAATGAATCATGTCAGTAATAATAATCAATCATCATAACATCTAATCAGATGTATATATGTCATATCAACAATAATCAAACCCCAATAGTCCACTCTCGGACTCGATCCAGAGTCCAAGGGGTTCCATCGATGCATCTGCATCCTCGAGGTCCAAATTCCTACACACTCAGGAGAACCCAGTCAATAGCACCTTTCTATGTCAATACAAAAAAACAACATATGATCATATCCATAATGCCTCATAATCATAATCAAATGGCCAATAGTATAATAATCCGGATCACTTGCAAGCAAGTGTCCTCAAAGAATAAGTTCACCCAGTGCGCGCAAGAGCGGGATGTTACATACACCCCCTCTTGGTATAAACTTCGTCCCAAATTTTCACAGTACATAAGTGTCGAAATAAGGTGCATCACAATATCGCAAGTCTATCTATCAAACAAAAATGGAAATTGTTGGTGCATATCATATGTGTCCTCCCAGGTCGTCGAGTGCGGGCTATAGTTGTCCCACTAGACCTTGACCTGATCTATGGTTCGACACCATAGTTGTTGAATGTGATGGTCCAAGATGTGGGTTGGCTCTGCAGTGAGTGCACCCTTGTCTGATCCTACAAGGAACTCATGTCACCAACATGAGTAGGATCATTGACATAATGTCTCAAAAAAGAGACGTGAAAGACATTGTGTCTCTGCCTCAAATAATTAGGCAAGGCTAGTCAAATAGGCCACGGGCCTTCTCTTTTCCACAATCTCGTGGGATCCCACAAAACTAGGAGATATTTTAGCACCCTTTCTAAACTTGATCGAACTCTTATGCAACTTCACCCACAAGAATACATGATCACCACATCGTAACTATGGTCAACACGATGTGCATCAACATAAGTCTTCTACCAATCATGTGCTTCCTTGATCCTTTGTCTTATAGTTTTCAATTGATCTTCCATTTCTTGCATCACTTCCAATCCCACCAAGACCTTATCCTCAAGATGATCCCTACTCAAAGTGTTCAACATGGTCGCCTATAAAGAAACTTGAAAGGCACCATCTTAAAGGTGCTTTGATCACTGTTGTTATATGAGAATTCTATCAATGGAAACAATTCATCCCAATGCTTCTGTTGGTCCATCACGTACATGCACAACATATCCTCCAAGATTTGGTTTCTTCATTCGGTCTGCCCCTCTTTCTCCGGGTGATAAGCAGTACTAAATTTAAGATGTGTTCCCAAGGCCTCTTTGAAACTAGTCCAAATCGTCCAGTAAACACCGATCCTCGATCGGATATAATATTCTTAGGCACACCATACAACCTCACAATCTCGCTAATGAAAACTCTATCTATGTCAGGTGCATGATATGTTGTACACACAAGAATAAAATGAGCACTATTCATCAGAGTGTCGACTACCACCAAAATTGATTCATCTCACTTTTTTGTTAGTGGCATTCCAACAATGAAATCCATCGAAATGACCTCCCATTTCTATTCCGGAATAACATTTTTGTAGTAATCCTGTCGGATGTCAATGTTCAACCTTCACCTACTGAAATTCTAGACATCTTGGCACATAGTTTACTATGTCTTCCTTCATTCCTTTCCAGAGGAATAAGGATTTTTGTTATGCCCTCATCTTCATGACTCCTGGGTGAGCCATGCACACTGCTCTGTCAACCTCGTTTGGGATAAAAATTCTCAACCCGTTGTTCGGTGGTATGTAAATTTGAACTTTAAATATCAATGATCTGTCATTGTCCAAGTAAATCCTTCAAATTTTGGTACCATCATTGTGCTTTGTCCGATAAAATCCTTGACCTCCTTGTACCAGTCATCGTCGTGCTATAAAGTTAGAATTTTCTCACTTAGATTCGTCTGAAGAAGAAATCACTGAAACAATGTGTGGTCTCCGACTCAATGCATCTGCCACTCTGTTGATTGTCCCTTTGATGTAATAAGTCTTGAAATCATACTCACTAAGCAATTCTGACCAACTTTGTTGTCTCACGTTCCAGTCGTTTTGCATAAATATGTGTTGTATTCCATAGTGGTCCATTTTTAGCTCAATTTCCGTCTAATAAAGTATTGTGTCCAAAATCTCAAGGCATAAACAATGGTTAACAAATCCAAATCATGCACCACATAGTTCTCCTCATGCCTTCTCAACCTTTTCGAGATGTAGGAGATCACTTGATCATCTTACATCAAGATTATGCCTAAGCCTTCCTTGGATGCCTCAATGCATACCAAGAAGTCTGTGTCCATGTTAGGGACCTTTAGTATTGGTTCTCTTTTAAATAGTTCATTCAGCCTCCGAAATGCTGCCACACATTTCTCTATCAAACAAAATTATTTTTCTTCTTATGCGATTCTGTAATCGGATTTGCTATCTTTGAGAAACCCTCGACGAACCATCGATAGTATCATACTAAACTCATGAATCTACACACTTTTGGGACATTTGTCAGCGTAGGCCATTCCATAATAGCCTTGACCTTTTTTGGATCCATGGTGATACCTTCACCCGAGATGACATTCCCTAAGTCGGGAATCCTTGATTGATAAAACGAGCATTTAGATAATTTTCCATACAATTTGTTCTCTCGTAGACACTGTAGTACCAAGTGAAAGTGTTGGTCATGCTACTCCATTGTCCAAGAGTTATATGAACTTGTCCGAGTATTCATGGAACACCCTGTTCATCAACTCATAAATACGCTCGGGGCATTCATCGGTCCAAAAGGTAAAAAAGTAAACTCGTAATGTCCAAACCTAGTCTTAAAGGCGGTCTTAGGGACATCATCCTCCTTGATCTGTAACTGGTGATCATGATCTCTAGTTGATCTTTGAAAACACTGTTGTTCCTTTCATTTGATCAAACAGATCATCAATCCTTGGCAATCGATATTGATTCTTGATTGTTGCCTTGCTCAATTGACAGTAGTCAATGCAGAGTCTCCACCACCCATCCTTTTTTCGAATGATAATAAAAGGCACAGCCCATAGTGGCACACTGGGATGTATAATTCCTAGGTCCAGCAACTCCTTCAGTTGCATTTTCCACTCCTGTAACTCCAGAATCGACATTTGTTAAGGCGTTCTTGCTATAAGTTCAGTCCTCGGTTTTAGGAATATGGTACAATTTCAATTCCTTCTCCGAAGTCATCTTAGGTAAGCCCTCAGGGAAGACATCCGCAAACTCACTTACCACTGGAAGGTGTTGTAGACCTTCCACTAATCCCTTCTCATTTAACACAAGGATTGCATACAGCTTACATCCCTTGCACATGCTCTTTCGTAGTTGTAAGGAAGAGATGAACGTTAGGGAAACTCCCTGGTTCCGACCTACAATCATGCATCTCTATCCCTCATCATCGACCAAGATCAACCATTTCATCTTACAGTTGAGTATCACCTCATGTGATTCCAACTAGTCCATACTAATCATGACGTCATAAGATCCTAATATCATGACGTACAAGTTGGCCCTAGTGACAAAATCTCCCAGTTTAAGGCTACAACCTGTAACCTTTCCTCCAATCTTTTGTTTGGCTCCCGAAGCCATTTCTACAATATAAACTCACCTTGTTCGACTGCCTTTACCTTAATTATTTTTAGTGCTGCACCAGAAACGAAACTCTCGGTAGCACCAGGATCTATAATAATACTAAGGGTCTGGTCAGCGACGGAAAGGATTCCACTGTTAAGGCACTGGTCGTCGAAGTGTAGTGAAAGTGGATCCTCTCTAGAAGCCACAATATCCTAGTGAACGTCTAGCTGGTGTTTGATGCTACTGTGCACCAGATGAAACCTTCCCTGTGGGTCTCGCAGGAGTCCTACTTTGAAACCCACTGATAATCTCCTCCTCTATTATGAGGGCCTTCTGAATGACCTCATGCAAGCTTTGAGGCATCAAAATCCTAACCTTTGCATTAATGTTTCCATTAAGGCCCAACACCTACCTGTTGACCTTAATTTTCTTGGTATTCAAGTGTGGAGCATACCGAAGCAGCTCCAAAAATGGGCCTCGTACTTGAGCACCATACAACCGCCCTGTTGCAAGGCATTGAACTCTCTGAGATGACACTCATTGAATTCCTCATAATTATACCTCTCCTTGAACCGTTCCTCGAACAGTTCCCATGACATGTCTTCGATGACCATGTTCAATTGCAGCAGTAGCGTCTTCCATCATAGAGGATCATTCCCCTTCAGTCGAGAGACTGCCACACAGACCTTCATATTGGAGGTATAGTCGCGAATTGAAAGCACATCTCCCTATTCTCCATCCATGACTCGTTGGCTACACCATTCGAGGCACCAAAGAACTCAGGAAAATTGAGCTTCTCGAGTTCGCGGTGAAATAATAATGGTACTAGATGGGCATGTTGTGGACCCTCATGGGTACTGGTGCCCTAGCCTCATCTCAGTACAGACCGTGAATCAGGGCTTTTGAAAATCCCTGGAAGGACCTTGTTAAACCATAATCATCCCTTACAACAATCGAATCCACCCCAAGGACTTGTTCTTTCCATTGGGGGTTAGACTCCGAGGGTGCAGGTAGCTCTAGAGGCATCGCACCTCCTTCCATGGAACCACGTCACAAAACTTTATAGCATCCTCTAATCGATATCACCACATGGACACGTTAAAGTTTTAATTAGTGCTAGGTTAATACTCAATTTTTTACTACATTGGAAAGCCTAGCGATCCACAGTCACAGGGTTGAACCCGCTCTGATACCATATGTAACGACCCCATCATTAATTCTACAAACGATGCAAGGAAAGTGCAATTTTGTTTTTTAAAGAAGGACAACAATCAATGAAAACAATTAATTCACTCGACTTGAAGACAAACACAACCTACACATTCAAGAAAAAGACGACAACAACTCAACACACTTGCACATCATGCAACTGGACGAAACAAGCGATAGTCAAGATAGATAAAATGACTACCTGCCCAACAAAAGCAAGACAATTCCTACAAGCTAAGGGAAAACATCAACCACCTGACACAACAGCTTCGTCGAACAACAACTACAAACCTCTACAATGTGAAAATCCCAATGCATTGAGGCGTTACACAATCTAGTACCAACATTAATTATAACGACAAACCCTACATTGGGAAGCAAAAGACTCCAACTAGGATATCATTCGCCTCTACCCATAAGGGAGCGTAATGATCCTCTCGTCAGGAATCATGTCGTCAAACGACGATAGGTGTGACAGAACCAAGGTGCAACATGACACTTCTAGACAAATAACCCAAAAATCAATGTGCTAGGAGACTGAAATAATTGTCGACTACATGACGAAAAACCCAATCACCCAAATGAAAATTCAACCAAACGTAAGGGAAATTGGTGACTATAACATTTACATAACACATTAAATTCCTGGCACAACCAATTCTATTGCGTCCATACATCAATATGTATGCTTTAAAGAACATTTATTATTGAAGCAAAAGTTCATTGCAACTATTTGCCAAATCCCAATAACAAATAAGTATACATTGCTATCCTTTAAAACTAAATTCACTATCTTGTAAAATTGAAATGATGCATCAAATATAATTTTTTTAGTGCAACTAAAACAACTGATTATTCACCTAACAAAATATCGAAACATTTGTAAATGATGTGACTTATAAATCCAATATATCGTTGTGATAGGGTTAAAAGTTGTGAACAAATCGGAATGTTGTGATTTGTCAATCAACTATATCATTGTGATAATTTACAAAAATACCTGTCAAAAATACCAGATCGTTGACTAAAACATTATCAAAAATTGTTGTCTACAATTACCCACATTATTTAATAGCAGTCTAATAAACACATGAAGTGCTAAGTTCACATGATGTCGCTAACTATTAAACGTGATAGCACTGTCTAAAATGAAGGATATCCCTGTCCATTCAATGCATGAAATCATTGTTCAATAATTCAAGGGAAATCATATTAATTCATTGTCCAATAATTATTGAATATATAATAATTCATTGCCCCTTTAATCTTTAATCTATCAGTGTCTTTAAGTCTATCATTGTCCTTAATCTAAGGCATTGATATCGTTGTCTTCCCAACGCCGAGGTAATAGCTGTCTAACCCAACACAATGATAATGTTGTTTAGATTATTATGTTGTCTATCAAGTATATTATATAGAACAA
Organism: Picea engelmannii; assembly: GCA_009831015.1. Taxonomy (NCBI): domain Eukaryota; kingdom Viridiplantae; phylum Streptophyta; class Pinopsida; order Pinales; family Pinaceae; genus Picea; species Picea engelmannii. The sequence continues at coordinate 813,771 of ML778347.1, forward strand.
CTAATAAATGAGATTATTGTCGTTTAAAGTATGCATTGTTGTCCATAACATTCAAATCGCAGACCACCTTACATATCAATCGTGACCATAAATTTTAAAATCTGTTTAGATTATGATGCTTTCTATCAAGTATATTATATAGAAGAACTATTAAATGACATCGTCATCACTTAAATATAAAAAAAAAGGTATGCAATAACGAATTTCGCTGGAAATGGGTGCATAAAAATGCAGTTATGCCACAAGGTGATCATTGGTAAAAGTCGTGGTTGATCAAAGCGTAGGTACAAAAATCCAAGAAAAAATCTAGTATAATTTGTGGTTCATCAGATGCAGGTACAACATTCATGCAACTAGATCGTGGTCTATTAAATATGGGATAATTTCGCAGTCAAAACAGGTTTAAAAACACAGTTAAAGAAGGGTAAATTCTATGGCAATCAATGCAATATTCCGTTGTTATTTAAATATAAAAACGCAGGTATCACCATTCCACACAGGTTAAAATGTAGGTAAAAACGCCATCCAAAGTATAGCAAATCATAGACTATCATGTAAAACAAGAATGCAAACGGTTTTAGAAACAAATCTCTTTTATCGAATTGCTTGTGTAACTTACTAAAGTGTTTACACAACAAGGGAAAGGGTAGTTCCAAGGAAGCAATTATTCAAAGGATTATTTCAACAGAAAACAAAATGAGATGCTTGTTTCAAAAGTATTAATTCAGAATGTGTGTGCAACCTTCTAAAGCGATTACACAAAGGATTATTTCAACAGTAAAAACTAAATAAAAATGGATTCGCTTAATGGTCATTCAACAAAAACGAATTCGAACTCTCATCAATTAAAGTAACTAGATGCACTACAAGATACCATAATCTTTAAACTATAAACATTCTAGCCAAGAAGAATGTAGGTGATGACTCCAGGATGAAAAACGAAAAGCAGTAGAAGATCATAGCAAGACACAATCAATCACAGGAGTAGAAGATAAGACAATCACAACAAGGATTAAACATTCAATGCATATTTTATCATTCATACGAAGGCGCAAGATTAGAAATCAATCATAAAGGAAAAATGTAGAGTTAAGTAAAGGATAGACAGTTGGGAAAAATTTATCCTTCACTCATCATCCATGCATAGAAAAGCAAGGCACTAGAATCTATAGGTCTTTAAACACCGAAGTGACGATCGTCGATTCAACTCATGGCCAACTTCTCAGACATGGACTGATGACTAAAGGGGTAAGGGACAAACAAAAATTTCTTTGTAATAATCAATAAAACAAACAAAAAAAAAATCATAGCAATCAGAGTTGGGTTCACCAAGGGAATCATTTCAAGGCAACAATCATAAGGTTGGGATGAATTTAAGTTCATTGATTATAAAATGTTGATTAAAACACAATATTTACACTAAGAAGTACAGTAATGAAAGCATAGGAACAATATTAATCTACCATTCAAAAATAAATGCTTGTGTACCGTAGCCAATTGTGACAACCCCAATTTATTGTCTCGCACACGATCCATTCAGCTCCTTCTTTTTGACCGATGTGACCTCAACGGTACCTCCCAACCAACGTTAGGGGTGATATTATTCCCCCTAAGCCCCCTGAGCCACAAAGGCTCCACACACACAATACTAGTAAACCACTAGCACCCAACTCGCCTCGCAAGGTTGAGCTACCACTCATTACCCAAGCTGGGTATCCCAACTCCCAAAAGATAAGTTCAGTAAAGACAAAAATTCAGCAGCGTAACGTTATGCATCAAGATCAGATCCATACTCCTCCTCCTCCATCATTTTTATAGATTTTTTAAGTGGTTTCTTTCCCAAATTCTCATTTAATTTCTTTTTCATTAATTTAATCAGAAAAAACCTCCCCCGTAAACTTGCCACTCATCCCCCTAGTTGCACCAGAAAATTATTCCATTAATTATTTAATTATTCATATTTCGCTCACCCACCTAAAATCATTCCTAAAAATTCTCCTCGGTGTCTCAAAATTCCCTTACAAATCTTAAATGACTTACGGTTTACTAAATTCTTAGTAGAGTTTGAAAATAGCAAGTTCTCAAGGCAAGATTCCTTACCAAGTTAGACATTCAGTTTTTTCTTTATGTTTCCCATTTTTCCTTTAGCTTCCTATTTCTTTTAAGTTTCCCTCTTTTCCCTTTTTAGCTAAAACTCAATTTAGCAAGTGTAGAAAAACAAACTTTTACCCCTTTTTCTTTTTGATTAAAAAATTAATTAGCATATGTATATAAAACAATAATTTCCCTTTTAAAATTTTAATTCCCCATTATAATTTGATTTTCATAATTTAATTGAATTTCTTACCCCCTTCTTGCTACATGTTTAATTATGATTATTATTATTTACCACATGTGTGATCCAGGTGGATATCAGTGGCCACCCACCTTGTCCGATTGGCTCAAAATAGTTTTCTGGCAATTTTGGTAATTTAATATTTTTAGCAGTTTTTGTTGGAAAGGTTTAACAGGTAGCATATGCTTGTCATTGATGGAAATTACAGCAATGAAGATGGCATGAATATGGGAAGAATGTAACAGACGGGCACCATAAGTATTCTGGGAATAAGCTGCAGAGAAACCTCGATAAGATCAGAAGAGATAGTGCAGAGGATGTGTGGTATGTTTTACAGGAAGCGTAAGCTTGTCATTGATGGAAAGTACAACAGTAATGATGGCTTGAGTACAACACCAATGATCAATAGGCAAATAGAAGATAAGTCCAGGAAGATTGAATGATCGAAGGAAACGCTGGCAAGTACAACAGTGAAGATGGTAGGATCAGAGTGTGACACCGATGATCAACAAGAAAATAGAAGATAAGTCCAGGAAGATCGAATGATCAAAGGAAATGCTGGAAAGTACAACAGTGAAGATGGAAGGATCAGAGTGTGCATTGATGGACAAACAGGAACAACATAGGCTCATGAGGAATTAGCATAGAGTCGAAATTCTTCCAAGTAAAAGGGATGTGTAAGCTTGGAGGAGAAGCGTCGTTGATCATTGGATCCCATCAAAAATTCCGGACAACATGAGGGCTGTCAGATCTAAATAAAATCAAGAAGAGAACGGGCAGAAGAGGAGGATAGATCTCAGGCATTAGATCTGAGCACAAGATCTGACCACCATTGGATCGGGGAAAACCTGCACGGTGTCTAAAGTGCAAGGAGAAAATGGGCTCACAAAATCCCGAAAGCAGGAGGACCGTCCATCTCAAGGGGTTATGTGTACCGTTGATCCGACTCCCTATCAGGGTTTCGAGGATCGTGAGTTGAAGAAGTCAAATAATAATAACCACAGGACTTGTGAAATTGCAATATGCGATACCCCAATATAATCTCGATCGTTGGATCGAGGACAAATATGGACTGTTGATCCCAGTCCTTGTCGGAGTTTCGGGGATCGAGAGTTGGACATGTCAAAGTTTATTGACATCAGGAACCCCGAAATCACGATGTGTGAAATCTCGACTGAACCTGAGCCATCAGATCAAGATGTGATCTAGACCGTCGACCCAACTCACGACAGTAGACCACTTCAGCTAGGGACACGTAGCACAATTAGGTAATGACAAGTGTTAGACTGATTCAACATTTCAGGCACATGTAAGTCATGAATTAGAGTGAAACGTGGCAGTATTCAACACGTGTCAATCCATGTGTGACGTCAGTAGATGGAAACCATATCGGAGTTTCATGGATCGCGACATCAAGAGGAATAGAAAACAAGGCAACAAGAATTCCAAAATCACGATATGCGATATGGCGATTCAATCGCACCTGTTAAATAGAGATCAGATCTAGACCGTTGATCATACTCCATATCGGAGTTTCGCGGATCACGACATGGGGAGGCAAAGAACCCAATGCATCAAGAATGTCGATTTCGTGATATGCGAAATCGTGATTCAATCGCAGCCATTAAATAGAGATCAGATCTGGACTGTTGATCATACTCCATATCATAGTTTTGCGAATCGCGACTTGGGGAGGAAAAGAACCCTATGCATCAAGAATGTCGATTTCGCGATATGTGAAATCACGATTCAATCGTAGTCATTGAATCAAGACCAAATCTAGACCATGAAATCATAGGACATGTGGTAAGTGATCAAAATTTCACTGACTTGGGGTCAACGGAGCACAGTGTCAAAAATCACGAAATGAGAAATCGCAAAAGAGATTTTTTGCATAGGCGCTTGGTTATGACCATAGTCATATTGGGGAAGGAGATAGTGCAGAAAAGTCTTGTATCAAAACTTTGGATATCGCAAAATAAAGTGTCAAGACACTCAGCACAGAATTGTCGAATGCCAAAATGTTGAAATAAATGCAAGATCCCATGGATTCAATCCAACGGTGCAGATGAATTTGAACAAGATCAGAGGGCGACTGTAGCAGGATACAGTGTAACTGCCAGAAACCACTGATGGGTTCTGCCAGAGAACTCGAAGACACTATGGGATGACTGGCAGAGGAGGTGAAGAGTCTCTAAGAGGGATGAAGATGTTTGTGGAGGTGATTGACAACTGATGAGCATTGAGGCCTATAGCTGAAACAGAGAAGGTGAGTTTGACTATCACAGAGAAGACGAAGAGTCTCAAACTACCAGAGAGGCTGAGGAATCTCAGTATAACGTACAGTGATGCTGGATATGCGAGGTGAACTACCAGAGAAGATGACGAGTCACGATGATGATCAGACAGAGCACTTGAGAGGTGGAGGATAATGGCGCAGAGTTAGCATGCAGAGGCATTGCGAACATTGCATGCACAAGGTGCACAAAATCTATAAATACATGGTACAAAGAAGAGATGAGGCTGTTGTTTCTATTGGAGTTGTTGTGGTCATTGTGTAGAAGGATTCAAGTGTGAGCAAGGAGGCAGAGCGCAGAAGTAGAAATGCACAGAAGAGGAACTGTGCAGTGAATTGACATGGTGCACAGAGCATAAAAAGCAGAAGAACAGACAGAGCAAGTCATGTGTGCAGGAAGGAAATGAGGCAGACAGAGTAACAAAATGCAGTAGAACAGTGATGAGTCTGGTAAGCCATTGTTGAACGTCTTATCACCGTAATAAGTTTCAGTAGAAAATATTTATATTTTAGGGAGGTTGGGAGGTGCTAGGGAGGACTGTTGTCCTCAGAGGTTCAAGTGGGTGCTTGAACACAGGGAGTTGTAGCTTCCATCTGGTTTCAGCCAGAGAGACTAGGGTGGCAGGGTGGTGCAAGGGAGAACTATTGTTCTCTGTTATACAGGTTGGTTGCTTGTATGATTGGAAGTTGGTGCTTCCATATAGTTGGTGCTGGAAACACTCAGGGAGTTGGTGCTTCCTTCTAGTTGGTGCTAGAGAAACCAAGGAGTTGGTGCTTCCTTCTAATTGGTGTTAGAGAAACCAGGGAGTTGGTGCTTCCTTCTAGTGGGTGCTAGAGAAAAAAACGAGTTGGTGCTCTCAGCAAGTTGCAGCTTGCAAAACAGAGGTTGTAGCCTCATTATGAGTTGGTGCTCATATGTATGATAATGTAAAGAATGTAATTATTACTTATCATATAAAGAAAAAGAGGTTTTTACCCTGTATGGGTTTCCTCATAAAATATCTATCTTTGTGTTTCTCATATATGTGACTGATGTTGAATGTGCCAGTGTTTATTTCCCTGCATTATTGTGATCATCATTCTGTGTTTCTGCAAAGAGTTTTAACAGAAGCATAATTGTTTACGATCGGTAAAAACTGATTCACCCCCCCACCTCTCAGTTTTCCAACAATTGGTATCAGAGCAGGCCCCTTTTATCTAAGGGTAGATCCTAGAGCTTAAACATGACAAACCATGAAGGGACTTCAGTCACTAGGCCTCCTCTATTTGATGGAACAAATTTTTCCTTCTGGAAGGTTAGAATGAGAACATACCTAATGGCCTTAGGAGCTGATGTATGGGATGTAGTAGAGACTGGATACATAAAGCCTGTTG
>ML778347.1:833913-845273 GCA_009831015.1 Picea engelmannii
GAGGTATAATTACAAATAATGGCCTAAAGACGACATAATTAAAATAAAATTACTAATCTAAATTACAACTAATGGCCTAAATCCGACATAAATAAAATAGCATTACTAATCTAATATGCCCCAATTAAGGGGTAATGAGCCAACATTAGGGCTTAACACAAACACTTTTCCCTCTCCCTCGGGAACTCAACGCAATGGATACCATTTCTTCCTAAGGAGGGAGGATTGATCCAAGTGGATATCAATGGCCACCCACCATGTCCAACTAGATCAAAACAGTTTTATGGCAATTTTGGTAATTTACTATTTTTAGCAGGTTTTAAATTTCGGGGCCCTTTTGAGGCCTTAAACGATGTTTTTGGTAAAAAAATGTTTGAGATATTTAATATATTTTTATATTGTGGCTAAAATTAATCTCCTCGATGATACCTTTCCAATGGACTATCATACACCTAAAATGGAGATCATATGTAAAAGTTACGACCCCGGGAAGTTGATGTACTAACTTACCCAAATGGGGCCCACATGACTTTTGGCGCTTCATCTCCTAGGGTTAGGTTTTTGGATGTCTAGGGTTTTTGAAATTTATACTTATTTTAAAAAGGCCTTCAGAGCCTCATTGTAACCATATTCTTGTGAATGTGAGTAGCCTCCACATCTCTTCTCAAAGATAAGTTGTCACCATTCTAGCGAGTCTTTCACTCTGTAATTTTACAATCTCTGTGCATTTCTTTCATTAATAGAAATCATGTATTATTGTATATCTGTGTTTATGGTTGCATCTCTAATACATTTCTACTATATTATTGAATATTTTTTATATCTTTGTGCATTTATTTATTATATCTCCGATGTCATTTCATGCCGAAAATAATCTGGATCAGTGGTATCACAACAGACTGCTCTTAATTGTTTTTTCAGTGCATGTCCCCGACAAGGTCTGAGTATAGAAAGTTGGGTCTCGATCTTGTCTATATTTAAGAAAATTTCTTTCGCACACCCAAGAAACCCTCAATGGAGGAAGAAAATAAAAACAACAGAGCAGACGATCCTATCAATCTATTGCGTGAGCAAGCTCTCATGTGACAGAGGGACGAAATGATGGAGACTTTTGCCCACATCCTTAAACAACTGTCGATAGCATCAGGTGAATATTCATCAAGAGGTCACTTTGGATGCACCTCTCCTTTCAAGGTACAAGTTAATTTTGATATTCATGTATTTAAACGACAAATAGATGCAGAAGCCCTAGAAAACTAGTTAACTCTGCTAGAAGGTTATTCCTCTGTTCACAATTTTTCCAACAAAAAAATGATCACCTTCACACTCCTTAAAGATATCCCTCATGTAAAACATTGGTGGGAAACTTACTGGGAGAAAAGTTCCACAAAGGAGTCTGGAATATATGGGGCCGATCCCACTTGAGATTTTTTTGTGGATGCGGTATAGGAACAATATTACCCTGTTGGCAGCTATGAGGACCAGTACATGAGATTGACCACACTGCGGAAAGAGAGGGGCCAAGCAATTCTAGAGTTCACCAATACCTTCCATACCTTGCACACCAAGCTGGGTATCAAAGACTCCAAGCGAAATTTGGTTCTAAAATACCGTGGGGCTCTACACAGATACATCCAGACTGAGATGGATTTTCTGGACATCTCATCACTTGGTGCTGCTTATCGATATGCTATTAAAATCTAGCAGACATTTAAGCACTAGAACAAGAGGGAGTTCAGGTCTACAAATCCAAAAAAACCAAAGTATGACAAAGACGGCCCTAACAAACAGTCTCTTGAAAACTGGTCCAAGCCACATGAAAAGAAGGGTCACGGGAAGACAAAGAAGGAAACCAAAAAATGGTGTGATTTTCAAAAAATCCCCTGGCACAAAATGGATGAATGTCTCTCAAAACAGTCATTGGTGGCCGAGATCAAAGACAAGGAGCCAAACCCTGATTCAAAATCTAATTCTGAAAATACTGGTAAAGGATAGATCATTGACGCAGACCCCACTGCTATTGTCGCGACTACAACAATTTAACTAGAAGAACCAATAGATACTGAAGAGGGGGAGCACCTTTTTCATTCATAGATGCAGGTGAAGGGGACCCTGCTGCATTTTATTGTTGATAGTTGAAGCCAGAAGAACCTCATCTCAGTAGAGGTCGTTAAACAATTGGGATTGTCGACAACACCACACCCGCAGCCATACAACATCGGTGGCTTTGCTAAGGACGGGATCTCTATGTCAGCCAATAGTGTCGATTGTCATATGACATCCAAACCTTCAAGGATGAGGTATTATGTAATGCTTCCCCACTGGATGTCTGTGATGTTCTCTTGGGCCAACCATATATGTGAAAGCGCCATGTTGTTTATGAGTCTCGACCCCGCAGTGTCATTGTTTCTTTGGGGGGTCATTTCTTAAGAATACCAAAGGTAGTTCCAACTTATATTCCACCTAAAAAGTGCCACAAGGTAGTATATCATACTGCAAAATTTAGCTTCTTCACAATCTGTTCAAAAGGAGAACAGAAGGAAACTGCAACCACTATAGCCTTGTCCCAAGCACCTTCTATCCAACAGAAGAAGGTTGACAAGGCTGCAGCAAAGTGAAAATATTCCTTTTGCACACGGTCATATCATGTATCTAGACTTATTAAATAGCCTTAGTCTCAACAGGTTTTTGATAGACTTCCACAAACTGAGCAACACGACATCTCCAGCAAGACAAGCAGCTCACCAAGATGCAGATTCAACAAACTCTTCTCCCTCTCCCCCGAGAACTCAATGAAATTGAGACCATTGATTCCTAAGGATGGAGGATTGATCCAAGTGGTTATTAGTGGCCACCTACCTTGTCCAACTGGCTCAAAATAGTTTTTTGGCAATTTTGGTAATTTACTATTTTTAGCAGGTTTTAACTTTTGGGGCCCTTTTGAGGCTTTAAATGATGTTTTTTTTTTTTTTTTTTATAAAAACAGGTTTTCAATATGATAATTCCTTCAATATTATGGCTAAAATGAATCTCCTCAACGATACCTTTCCAACGGGCTATCATATTCCTAAAACGGAGATCGTATGCAAAATTTACGACCCCGGGAAGTTGATGTACTAACTTACCCAAGCAGGGCCCCCATGACTTTTGGCGCTTCATCTGCTAGGGTTAGGTTTTTGGATGTCTAGGGTTTTTGACATTCCTTCTTATTGTAAAAAGGCCTTCAAAGCCTCATTGTAACCATTTTCTTTCGAATGCAAGTAGTCACCACATCTCTTCTCAGAGATAAGCTGCCACCATTCTAGCGAGTCTTTCATTGTGTATTTTTACAGTCTATGTACATTTCTTTCATTAATAGAAATTGTGTATTACTATATATATGTGTTTATGGTTGCATCTCTAATACATTTCTGCCATATTATTGAATATCTGTGATATCTCTGTGCATTTATTTATTATATCTCCGATCTCATTTCATGCCTTAAATAATCCGAATCGGTGGTATCAGAGCAAGCTGCTCTTAATCATTTTTTCAATGCATGTCCCCGACGAGGTGTGAGTATAGAAAGTTGGGACTCTATCTTGTCTCTCTTGAAAACAATCTCTTTCACACACCCAAGAAACCCTCAATGGCAGAAGAAAAGAAAAATGACAGAGCAGACGTATCAGTCTGTTGCTATAGCAAGCTCGCACGCGACAGAGGGACGAAATGATGGAGAATTTTTCCCACATCCTTAAACACCTGCCGATAGCATTAGGCACATATTCATAAAGCGACCACTTTGGAGGCACCTCACCTTTCAAGGTACAAGTTAATTTTGATATTCCTGTATTTGGAGGACAGATAGATGCAGAAGCCCTAGAAAAATTGTTAACTCTGCTAGAAGGTTATTTCTCTGTTCATAATTTTTCCGACAAAGAAAAGATCACCTTCGCACTCCTTAAATCTCTCCCTCATGTCAAACATTGGTGGGAAACTTACTAGGAGCAAAGATCCACAGAAGAGTCTGGAATATACGGGGTCGATCCAACTTGGGATTTGTTTGTGGATGTAGTAAAGGAACAGTATTACCTTATTGGCAACTATAAGGACCAATACATGAGATGGACCACATTGTGGCAAGAGAGGGGCCAAGTAGTTCCAGAGTTCACCAATACCTTCCATACCTTGCACACCAAGATAGGTATCAAAGACTCCGAGCGACATTTGGTTCTAAAATACCGTGGGGCTCTACATAGATACATCTAGACTGAAATCGATTTTCTGGACATCTCATCACTCGGTGTTGCTTATCGATATGCTGTTAAAATCGAGCAGAAATTTAAGCACCAGAAAAAATGGGAGTTCGGGTCTACAAATCCGCAACAACCAAAGTATGAAAAAGACGTTCCTAAAAAACAGTCTCCTGAAAACTAGTCCAAGCCACATGAAAAGAAGGGTCATGGGAAGACAAAGAAGGACACCTGAAAATGGTGCGATTTTCACAAAATCCCCTGGCACAACACTAATGAATGTTGCTCAAAACAGACATTGGTGGCCAATATCAAAGACAAGGAGCCAAACCCTGATTCGGAATCTGGTTTTGAAAATATTGGTAAAGGACATATCATTGACGCAGACCCCACTATTATTGTCGCGACCACAAAAATTCAACCAGAAGAACCAACAGATCCTAAAGAGGGGGAGTGATGTTTTCATTCACAGATGTGGGTGAAGGGGACCCCACTACATTTTATTGTTGATAGCAAAATCCAGAAGAACCTCATCTCAACAGAGGTCGTTAAATAATTGGGATTGTCGACAACACCACACCCGCAACCATACAACATTGGGTGGCTTCACCAAGGATGAGATCTTCGTGTCAGCCAAGAGTGTCGATTGTCATATGACATCCAACCCTTCAAGGATGAGGTATTATGTGATGTTTCCCCACTAGATGTTAGTGATGTTCTCTTGGGCCAACCATATATGTGGAAGCATTATGTTGTTTATGAGTCTCAACCCCACTATGTCATTGTTTCTTTGGGGGGTCATCTCTACAAAATACTAGAGGTAGTTTCAACAACTGTTCCACCTAAAAAGTGTCACAAGGTAGTATCTCATACTACAAAATTTAGCTTCTTCACAATCTATTCAAAAAGAGAACAAAAGGACATTGCAACCACTACAGCCTCGTCCCAAGAACCTTTTGTCCAACAGAAGCAAGTCGACAAGGCTGCAACAAAGTGCAAAGATTCATTCTGCACATGGTCCTCTCATGTATCCCAATTTGTTAAATAGCCTCAGTCACAATAGGTTTGTGACAGACTTCCACAAACTGAGCAACGTGACATCTCCAGCAAGACAAGCAGCTCACCAAGATGCAGATTCAACAAATGTTTTTCCCCCTCCCTTGGGAACTCAACGCAATGGAGACCATTGCTTCCTAAGGAGGGAGGATTGATCCAGGTGGATATCGGTGGCCACCCACCTTGTCCGACTGGCTCAAAATAGTTTTCTGGCAATTTTGGTAATTTACTATTTTTAGTAGGTTTTAACTTCCGGGGCCCTTTTGAGGCCTTAAATGATGTTTTTTTGGGAAAATAGGTTTTCAATATGATAATTCCTTTAATATTTTATCTAAAATGAATCTCCTCAATGATACCTTTCCATCGGGATATCATACACCTAAAATGGAGATCGTATGCAAAAGTTACGACCCCGGGAAGTTGATGTACTAACTTACCCAAACGGGGCCCACATGACTTTTGGTGCTTCATCTCCTAGGGTTAGGTTTTTGGATGTCTAAGGTTTTTGACATTCCTGCTTATTGTAAAAAGGCCTTTAGAGCCTGATTGTAACCATCTTCTTGTGAATGTGAGTAGGCGTCACATCTCTTCTCAGAGATAAGATGCCACCATTCTAGCGAGTCTTTCACTCTGTATTTTTATAGTCTTTGTACTTTTCTTTAATTAATAGAAATCATGTATTACTGTATATCTATTTTTATGGTTGCATATTTGATACATTTATGTTATATTATTGAATATGTGTGATATCTCTGTGCATTTCTTTATTATATCTCAGATCTCATTTCTTTAGACATACTTAATTTCAATAGGTTGGGTGACATTTTTATTGGGGAAATTGTTTTTAAATATTACTTATCACATCATTCATTTTAAGTATGTCTAGGTTTATTCACCTTCCAGTTAAAACATGATGTTTCCTTCAGGATGCGCTAGGTTCTCCAATGGTGCCACTTGCCTCTTTCCATTTTCCTTGCACGATGTGCCCTTTAGGATGTAGTATGTGCTCCAAGGATGACACTCACCTCTTTCCTCTTTCCTTGTGTGACGTGCCCTTTAGGACGCACTACGTGCTCCAAGGGTGCCACTCGCTTCTTGACTTACTTGGTAGAAATAAAAAACCCTGGGAGTGAATACTTTCCTAGGTGATATTGTGGGAGACTAAGGGCCTATAAGGAATAAGGCCCATGCCTTATTGTGCACCCCTTAGAATCGTCATGAGAGACTGTCATAGTCTTCTCTCATGACATTGTGGGTATTCTCAAACTAGGTAGTCATTAACCTACATTTCAATCCATGGCAGGAGTGCTAGTAGGTTGTGGTAGGGATGCTCCTACACCTCTCCCTCAAAGAATATGGTTGTCATGCATGACCCCTCTGCTCCGCATGTGAGTCTGGTTGGTAAGCTATCGTTAGCCTGAATCATCATTGAATCATGCTAGTAATAATAATAAATCATCATAACATCTAATCATATGTATATATGTCATATAAAAAACAATCAAACCCTAATAGTCCACTCCTTGTCTCGATCCAGAGTCAAAGGGGTTCCATCGATACCTCTGCATCCTCGAGGTCCAAAGTCTTGCACACTTAGGAGAACCCAATCAATAACACCTGTCTATGTCAATACAAAAAAATAACATATCATCATATCCATAATGCCTCATAATCATAATCAAACAACCAATAGTATAATAATTTGATCACTTGCAAACAAGTTTCCTCAAAGAATAAGTTTGCTTAGTGTGTGCAAGAGTGGGATGTTACAACTGCATACAACACTTGGAGCATAGGCGAGTTGGCATTTGTTGTATTGGCAGCCTGTGTTGGGTGAATCGACGACTTGGGTTTTGATCCCCCTTATGGCCTCCAACTATTGAACTCTTGACATCTCAGATTAGGCAGTGATGTTAATCACTCAGTGGCTCATTCAGTTTCTAGAAGCCAAAGTTGTTAGCATCTCATTTAATGAATTTTCTATTTTTAGAGGAGGTCGAACCTTCCAATGGTCGACCTTTCGAACTGTAATTTGCTATAAATACTACCAGTAGTGGACATACCACATGGGATAATTGTTAAGAAGATTTTCATTATGTAATTCAAACATTCTCTGCAACTTTTGTTCCATATTTCAGTTTTTTCATTAATGGAAGAATTGCATTGAGTTAAGGTTGTGTTTTGTTATTGGAGAGTAGCCACGACCTGCTGGGGGACCCACCAATAGTTTGGGTAACTTATTCATTGATGTACATTTGTATTGTGGCATTTAATTCATTTTATTTACTTATTTACAGGTTGCTTGCTGAAATTGTATTTATTTTTATAAATCGCTTGCAGGTTGCTTGTGTTGTTCATTTTGACATATAATTATCTTATGCATGTTATATATTTATGTTATGTGTCACATACATATATTTATATATTCACAATCATCTTTTATCATCTATCTTTTGTGCCTCAGTTATAGTAATCACTCTTTAATTGTGGTTTTACTGTGTATAATTATTCACTCTTTTTAAGTACAACTTCACTCTGTATATTCATTTAACTCATCCACATCAATATGTAATTTTAACTGTTCTTGTTATTAAATCATAAATAGCTTGCTAAGAAGCTAGGCATGACTAATTAGGATAGATTGAACTAACCCGTGAAGGGCTGTCTAATCATAGGTTGCTGATTTAAAATGAAGTAGCATAAGTTGTTGATTCAAAATGCATAGTTTTTTATTTAATGTAGTAGCTAGGTATTTCCAATTTCAAGCACAATAAGATAAGTTAATTAAATTTGTTCTTGTTCAATAAAGTAGTATAGTTTCTGATTTTGAAGAGTAGTTTATAGATTTCATTTCCAAGACATGTATTTCATAGTGTAATTGCTGATTTTGATGATTTACAAGTTTGAAGTTAAGTTTTAGAATAGATTTTGTTCCAGACCTCGTTCCAAGCCTTATCCCAAACCTCATTCCGGTATCGGTTTTCAATTTTCCCCTTGTACTGATTTCCGCACCTTAGTTTGTTTTATTATTAGAGTGTGTTGTCGAAATTAGATTAGATTAAGATATACTAGGCTAGATTAGAGCTATAGACATGCACATACAGTGATGGCACCTCGAAGCTTATGCACCCCTGGTTGAAAATTTAATCTCGAAATAGATAACATATATTTTACTCGACATTTTTGGCATCGTTGTCGGGGAGGTGCTAAAAGGGATTAGATCTTAGGTAGGTTGGTTGCCTTTAATTACACAACAAGGGGGGAGAAGAAACTGTAATACGAGAGGTAAGCACATGTGTATCCCTTTTAATGGGTCGCTCCAAAGCCTCATTGTTCCCTTTCCACAAGAGTGTTTACTTTTTCTGCAAGTTTGCTTATTTTTCTTAGTTTTTCTATTTTTCTCAGTTTGTTTACTTTCCTATAATTTACTTTCCCACAAGCATTCTTTCTTTCCTACACAGTGTGCTTACTTTCCCGTAATTTACTTTCCCTCAAGCATGATTTCTTTCCTGCACAGTGAGTTTACTTTCCCGCAATTTAGTTTTCCTGACAGTGTGCTTATTTTACTGCATAATTTTTTTTCTTTTATTTCTTTTATGAAAGTTTTATTTCTTTCATGCAAGTGTGCTTCCCTTTCGCAGAGTGTGTTTATTTTTCCTTCCAATGTGTTTACTTTCATACACATGTGAGGGTAAATTCATGGAGCTGGGTTACACTTTCGTGACAATCGGATCTCCAAAATTCCGAGAGATGTTTTTTCGATCGAACTAATTTTTTTTTTAGCTGAACTATTTTTCAACCGAACCATTGGATATCAAATCAAATAGTACAATGACAAGACCCTCAATTTTCATGTAGAATTTTACCCGAATGGATTTTTTTCATGCGCCAATATTTTTTTGATCGAAAGATATTCCGGTTGAAAACATATTTTGGCCGAGAGTATATTTCGTCCGAAACATTATTTCGGCTGAACAAATGTTTATATATTAACCGCACATTGGAAATGTATGGTCTTTTGAGCTCTTGATGAGTGATAGTGAGGTATGTTGAGTCATTTGTTTGATCGATCATTGGCGCGGTTTTTTGAGTCGTTTGTTGAGTCATTGCATCCCTTTGAGCGGTCATTTGAGCGTTCATTTGTTTCATTCTGTTGGGAGAGTTGTCTGTTGGCGGACCTGTCTATTGCGGTCGTTTTTTGCACTCTATTGGCACAGTCTGTTGTCAGAGCTATTAGCATGGTCTGTTGGTGGGTGGATGGGCGTTGGATCTACAGGAATGTTCTGGATAAAATAATATTTAATAGATAATATTTTCTTTAAGATGTTCTGGAATCAAATGGTAGATGAAAGATTTCCCACATTTAGAATGAGATACATAGGCATTGTTTTAAAATAATGATTACATAAATATTATCTCAACAGTAAGTTGATTCTTTTAACCCAAACATCAAGAAATCAATGAACAAGTTAGACCTTTATTATGAGGTTCCATTTTTATATTTGTATAGTAAGATTCTCAATAATTTAGGATATAGGTGGACCTACTGAAGTAAACAATGCAATTCATTAAACAATGCAGCTTCGAAATTCAATAATGGAATATGATGATCAAAATGAAACTATATAAGTATATAAAACCTTTTTTTTCAAGCTTCTTTGCAACTTTTTAAAAAGTTTCAGATAGTTGTGAGGAGTAGGGGTTGGGTGCAGAGTACAACTTATAAGTTTCAGATAGCTATTAAGAGTAGGAGTTGGGGTGGATATTTGTAATTTGTAATTTAATTTGTAATTTGTAATTTAATTTTAATTTGTAATTTAATTCGTAGATTTGTACTGTAATTTTTTTCATAGATTTGTAATGTAGATTTGTAAATATATTACAAATAAATATGTTCTTCTATTTCTCTTTTTTTTAATATAAATCTATTTTTTTTCCCTTTAAACATAAATCTGTTCATTTGTTCATGTTTCTCTCTCTCTCTCTCTCTCTCTCTCTCTCTCTCTGTATATATATATATATATATATATATATATATATATAGAGAGAGAGAGAGAGAGAGAGAGAGAGAGAGAGAGAGAGAGAGAGAGAGAGATATTAGTACAGTTGGATCTAACTACATTGAATTATAAAGCATTTACTGCCACTAAAAACAAATTATACATCTAAGTACAAGAATTATACAGCATTTACTATCACTAAAAACAAATTATAGGTAAAGATATTAGTATATGCCTGAGCAGTCGGCCAGGAGCCGAATATTCCATCTTTCACTCTGGTGTTAAAGATTTAGATTCAAATGCCCTACTTTTCTGTGCATAAATAATGTCTTATTAAAATTGACTATGACTTGGCTGTGGGGGGACAGCCCTGTGGCCAAGCTGTGGGCATGCCCATGACTTGGCCACATGGATGTCCCCCTGCGACTAAGTCAAAATCATTTCAAACATTTTGTATTTTATAAAAAATTCATAAAAAATTCAAACTATCCAACTTTTTATTTCAAACATTTAGTGATATTGAGTAATGACTTATAGGTAAAGATATTGACTAACTTTTTTAGTGATGGATATTCATTTTAAAAGTAAAAAATATGATCACAATCTAAATGGATTGCACTATGGATTGCACTAGTACATGGACTATATTTTTTTTTATTTTTTTTATGCAATATTTTTTATTGTTTATCAAAATAGAGTAATATAAAAGTGACATTGCATCTACACATTTTCATGAACACCATTTTTATTTTTGATGTGATTATTCCCAAAATAGCCTAAAAATACCCATTTGAATAACATAAAGCAAAAAATGCATGTTCATTTTGATAATATTGAAAATTTGCATTTCAATTGATTTTGAGAACATTGAATTTCTTAAGTAATAAATTTTAGATGCAAATTATTAATAAACAACAATTATTATATCATTAGGGTGAAATCATGAAGGTGGGTTACACTTTTGCTTGTTTTATGACAAAAAAAACTGTATTTTCACAAGTTATTCAACTTCCGACATATAAAAGTATTTTTTTTATTTTGAATTTCACTTTACAGTAAAAACAAAACTTG
>ML778347.1:857225-870207 GCA_009831015.1 Picea engelmannii
ATATTTTCGGCCGAACAATAGTTCGGCCGAAAATAATTTCTTTCGGCCGAAAAAATCATTTAGTTCGGCCGAAAATCGGTTTTTGGAAAATTTGGAGACCCGATTGTCACGAAAGTGTAACCCACCTTCGTGATTTCACCCATTACAAAATGTAGTATATGAATCTATTAGTAGTACTTCTGATAGATTATCTTCAAAATTTCAAGCTCGTCCACCCTTAATGAATTTTTAGGTTCCTAAAGGTCTTGCAATTTTTTATGTTCCGATTGACTAAAATCTCTCTCTAGAATTATTTTAACTAAGAGTTTAACCAAAAAAAAAAACAATTTACAACAAAATCTCAATCGAGAGATGTAAAAAGCTCTAGTTTGAGAATTTTGATCAAACCCCACCCTTATAATCTTTTGATTTACTTAAAAATGTAAATTTGATATAAATAATTCATAAACAATATGGATTTAGTGAATTTGATATAGACATTTAACAATCAAATATTAAGTTTTTAAATTTGATATAGACATTTAACAATCAAATATTAGGAATAGAGTAAGCATTTAAGTGATTAGTTTGTGCCTAAGTTGCCGGCCAAGAGCCGAATCGACTGTCTTTCACTCTGGTGTTAAAGATTTAGATTCAAATGCCCTGCTTTTCTGTGCATAGATAATCTCTTATTAAAATTGGTTGTGACTTGGTTGCAGGGAGCTAGCCCTGTGGCCAAGCCGTGGGCAAGCCCACGACTTGTTCACATGGTTTCCCCCATGCAGCAAAGTCATAGTCATTTCAAATGTTTTGTATTTTATAAAACTTTCATAACAATTTCAAATTGTTCAACTTTTTATTTCAAATGTTTTGTGTTTTATAAAAATTTCATATCTTCAGGAATTCAATTTTTAAATCCATTTTTACATATGTAATATTAGAGTATCATTTCCAAATGTAAAAACTGTTGGTGCATTGTATTTTCCAAGAACTTGTAGAAGTCAAACTTTATGACAGATTGATTCTTGGGGTGTGGAAAGGCTACTAGGAAGCCAAAAAACAATGGTATACATTATAAAACTATAATTGAGACTTAAGACTTTTTCAATCATGGCAACAACAATTTTGGACATAGGATAAAAAAATTAAGACGAGTATGGTAGAGAAGTAGTAGGACCTGTAAGAGAATTTGGGGACACCTAGGAGCGATTCTAGGAGTAACTCTAGGTGGGTGAGGGAAACAAAGATAATTAATTAATTAAAGAAATTAATTTATGGAGGAGTGAAGGGGATGGGTGACACTTGTACAGGGAGGAACTTTTAGGAATTAAATTTTAAAAAACTTAACTAAACGAGATTTTTGGAAAGTAAGGAACCACGAAACTCTATATAATGAAGGGACGAGATGGAGGTTGGATCTCTTCTGTTTGTGTAATGTTATGCTACAGAAATATCTACTTGACTGATTTAACTCATGGGAGTTGGCATACCCAGCTCAGTGAGGAGTTGTAGCTCGGCCTTGCGAGGCGAGATGGGATCTAGTTGAAATCTCTGGATAGTGAGTGTGTGGCCCCTTTGTGGCTCGAGGGGATAAGGGGGAAGAAGAGTACCCCTAACATTGGCTGGGAGGTACTGGTGAAGTCTCGACGATCGGTGAGAGGGAGTTGCATGGAGCGTGCGGGATGTCATTCAGAGCGGGTGATTAGGTAACGATACATTGTCTTCATTTTTGTATGGTAGAATGTATTAGGACTTATGCTTGGATCTGCTTATTTAATGGAGAAGTAAACTGATGTATTTTTTTAAATTGATGACTGAAACTTTCCTTAGCCTATTTTGATGGTTGTTGACTACCATGGCCTTCATTTTCCCGCATGTCTTGACCACCTTGCCTTGTTGATTGTGACCTTCGTGGTTGTTTAACCTTCATCCCTAGCTCACCAGTCCTTGCCTGAGCAGTCGGCCAGGAGCCTGATCTATGGTCGTCACCTTAGCGTTAAAAGACCTATGGATCTTAATTCCCTATTTTTCTGTGCGAGGATGATGAGCGAAGGATGAATCGGTTAGCCGACTACCCTTGATGTTTGTCCCTGTTTGATTGTTGATTCCACCATCTAGCAACAACCTCTGCGTGTGGATTATTTGGTGTCCTGGTTGGTTTTCTCTAGGCCTTGAATAATAGAACCCCTGCCATCATTCCAAGACCCTTCCTATTGGATCCTTGCATTCCTCTTACTGATGTCTGCATTGTTTTGGTATTATGGCAATGGAAAAATGTTTTTTTTTATTTGTTATTCCTGTATGAGTTGTATTTGTATTCTGGCAATGGAAAAATGATTTGATTTTCTGTCTGCATTTTTATATTTGCTATCTTGGAATGGAAAAACATTTTTGCATTTTTCTTGTCTGTGTTTTTCCCCTTGGTTACTACAGTAATTTCTTATTATTAATGACAAGAAAACTGTAATTCCCTTATGGTGTGTTGTCACAATGATTTGTTTATTATACAATGACAGAAAAGAAAAATGAAATCCACTCTGGTGTGATGGCACAATGAATTTATTGTTATTTAATGACAGGAAAAATAAAATCCCCTTCTGGTGTGATGGCACAACGAATTTCTTGTTATTTAATGACAAGAAAAATGAAATCCCCTTCTGGTGTGATGGTACAACAAATTGCTTGTTATTTAATGACAGGAAAAATGAAATCCCCTTCTGGTGTGATGGTACAACGTTTTGTTTATTATTTCATGACAAAAAATAGGTAATTTACTTCAGGTGCGCTTTGCACCATGATTTTTCCATCTAAAATTGTGACTGTGTTGCCGTAGAATTCATCCACATTTTTAGCCATTTAAATCACAACTTTACTTGTCAGTTTCACCACATTTTTGATAATTAGAAGTTAACTGTGTCGCTGCAATTACCCACGATTTTTCCTTTAGAATGTTGTCATAGATTGCTATTAAAGTACCCACGCTTTTTCTTTTAAAGTTTGACATAGACTGTTGTTTAAATGCTCACGATTTTGCCATCCAAAACGTGACTGTGATTGTTGTTTAAATGCCCACAATTTTTTCCTTTAAAGTGTGAAGATATTGTTGTTAAATTACCCACATTTTTGCCTTTAAAGATTGACATAGACTGTTGTTTAAATGACCACGAAGTTTCCTTCAAAACTGGTGATTGTCTTGTTGTAAATGACCACGGTTGGAATTTAGAAACGGACTGTGTAGACCAACGTTTTCATCATACCTAGTAATAATGGAGCGGCATGCTCACTATGGACTGACTAATTCTATTTAGCATACCCCAGAATAATGGAACGATATGTTTACTACGTCTCCTATTCTATTCAGACTGTTATTTATAAAATTGATTTACTATGCTACCCAGAGCAAACCCTCTTCCTTACTTGTTCTACAATACTTCATTTATACACACAGTCAATATGTGCAACGATTAATTCCATGCACAAATAATAGGAAATAGGACTATTATTGTCATTACTTGTTGTTGGCATGCACCTTTATGTATGTAATATGTACACAACATAGACGCACACAAACACACAATTAGTCACGAATAGTTGTTATAATATAATATTCAATGTATATTTGATACTATTAGAAGATACAAATATTCATACTTCTTTTCCTATGCATACATACATAGTATTATTGAATGAATTTTTCATTTGCTCTTATCTGTGCTTTAAAAATCATTTGGGTTGTATGAATTTATGCTTCTTAATATTATTTCAGTGGTTAATTTGTTGCTTCATTTTGGATTCATTTAATTAAGTTGAATTTATATGGTTCCTTAGTTGGGGCCTTACTTTTAAACCTTTAATTGGACCTATATTTAAGACTTGAAGCTAGCCTTCTCCTTAGTAAGGATTCTTCTTCCTTTAATTTAACCAGAGTTTCAGTCATCCCCGAGTCACTTTGATTTATGTTTAAGTTAAGCATTTTGATTATGGGGAGCCAAGAAATAAATAGATTCAAGAAGGATAAAGTCACCAGTTTACTCTTACGCCCTTGAATAAAGTTGAATTTGAATGCTTTAATTAATTGATTCTCTCGAGCCATTGATTTAGTAGAGATATGTAATCATTGAGCTATTAGACTTCTTGTACACATTAAACTATAATGTGATAAATGATGGTAGTAGACTTTAAACGTCATGCACAAATGAATTTGACGTGATGAATGATAGAGTCTCGATGATTAGATTGCCTCGTGCATGGATTGATTGGATGTTTTCTTGTGTTTAGGATTTATTCCTTGGATTATGCGGTGGAAAAGTAATAAGATTATTGGCGCTCGAATATTGATGATGTATGATTAGTTATGTGATTGGATCCCCTTGTGTGATGAAGATAAAGGTTGACATTTACTCGAGTGCTACGATTTATACAGATGCATGTTTATTTGTTAGTCGTGTGTCATTAAACCAATGCTTACACAATGGTTATGTAGTCATTTTTCACTGGTGCACAGTGTTTTCAATGTAAGAATG
The DNA here is from genome assembly GCA_009831015.1 of Picea engelmannii. Lineage (NCBI taxonomy): Eukaryota > Viridiplantae > Streptophyta > Pinopsida > Pinales > Pinaceae > Picea > Picea engelmannii. Next base: position 861,728 of record ML778347.1, read on the forward strand.
ATTGTTTAGACTATTGGTGCTCTTGGATTTATGTAATAAATGGCAGCCTTAGACTTTAGTATTCTATCACATAATGGAATTTTTTTTACGGATGACCGTATTTTATAAATGGGCCTTGCGCCTTGAGAATAACTCATAAATACCTGGCGCCTTGGTTTAATTTGAATTGTTTTGTGTCATGTGAATGTTGACTCATGTACCTTGATTTATTGCGACATTGCGTCAATTTTTGTTTGTCATTCATGACAATGATGGGTCATCTTACATCGTGATTGGTGTTATGCATTTAAGTTGTTTCATTTATACATTTCACTATGGGTCAATGATGTCGGGAGTAATTGGGATGTATACTTCCTAACACAGCTTTAAACAAAAAAAAAAAAAAAAAATTTACTTGTTTTATGTCTCTTTTTCGTCATAACAACAGGGATGTCACATGTGGTCTCAGAGCGGGTTCAGGCTGCGACTTGGGATCGCTACAACTTTCATTGATATGATTTGATTATAATGTTGATAATTCAGTTGACTTGTATTTGTGCAGGTAATCATGGTTAGAGGACGCCGTAGAGGTGGACGACGGGGTGCTAGGAGAGGAGGCGCGACACCTCCAATAGCATCCATGCTTGAGGGATCTAACCCCCTGGGAGATAAGCAGGTTGTCGGACATGAGAAGATAGAAGTTGGTGATGTGGTCGGAATGATGAGATCTTTTCAGTGCATGTCTGAGGCACTAATCAGTCGTTTGGACAGAGATGACGCCAGGGCGCCAACACCCGCTGAGGTTCTGCCACATCCTCCGGTCGATACTGGTAGCATTCACCGTGAACTCGAGAAGGTAAAATTTTCCAAGTTCTTTGGTGCCCCGTATGGCGCAGCCACCGAGGCATGGTTGGAGAATATGGCGTTGTGCTTTGCACTTTACGATTATAATTCCAACATGAAGGTCTGCATGGTGGTCTTCCAACTTAAAGGAAGCGCTCTTCTATGGTGGAAGATGCTCCTACTGCAGTTGAACATGGTCATCGAAGATGTGTCATGGGAACTGTTCGAGGAATGGTTCCGAGAGAGGTACCTATCAGAGGAATTCATTGAGCTTCAACTCAATGAGTTCAATGCCTTACGACAGGGTGATCGTATGGTGCCCGATTACGAGGCCCATTTTATGGAGCTACATTGATATGCTCCACACCTTAACACTGAGAAACTTAAGTTCAATAGGTTTGTGTTTGGCCTTAATGATAGCATTCGTGCAAAGTTCAGGATTTTGATGCCTCAAACCTGCATGATGTCATCCAGAAGGCCCTCATAGCAGAGGAGGATATTATCAGTGGGGGTCAGACCAAGACTCCAGCAAGACCAGTAAGGCAGGTGTCCTCTAGAGCACAGTAGCATCATATACTAGCCAGACTTACGTCGAGATATTGTGGCTTCTAGAGGGCATCCACTTTCACTACACCTTGGCGACTGATGCCTTAGCATCAGACACCTTATTGGGGACCACAGTATCAGCAGCAGCGTCGACCACAACAATAACAATTTAGGCCTATTCAGCAGAACAAACTAGGATTCCAAGCCAGTTGGCCATCATCTTCTACTTTGGGTACCAGGACTACTGTGCCGAAGAAGGAGTGTTAGATGCGTGGGGAGCCACACTACCAACACGACTGCCCTGTGGAGAGGACTATAGCATCTGGATCAGCTGGACCCACTACCGTGGGAGATATGGGAAAGGCCCATCGGATTCATGCAGTGGTGAATAACCACCAAGCAAAGCATCAGTCGACTGTGCTCGAGCTGACAAGTACCATTGTTAACCAGACCCTTAGTATTTTGATAGATCCTGGTGCTACTGAGAGTTTCATTTCTGGTGCAGCACTAAAAAGGATTAAGGTAAAGGAATTCGAATAGGATGAGTTTAGCTTCGTAGAGATGGCCTCGGGAGCCAAACAAAAGGTTCGAGGAAAGGTTACGGGTTGTATCCTCAACCTGGGAGAGTTTGTCACCAAGGCCGACCTGTATGTCATGATCTTAGGATCTTATGAAGTCGTGATCGGTATGGACTGGTTGGAATTGCATGAGGCGATACTCAACTGTAAGATGAAACGGTTGAGCTTGGTCGATGATGACGGACATAGACATTTTATTGTAGGTCGTAACCAGGGAGTTTTCCTTAGATTCATCTCTTCATTACAACTATAGAAGAGCATGCGCAAGGGGTTCAAGATTTATGCAATCCTTGCATTAAACGAGAAGGGATTAGCGTAAATTTTAGAACACCTTTTAGTGGTGAGAGATTTTTTGGACGTATTTTCGGAGGAGTTACCTGGGATTCCACCGGAGAGGGAATTGGAGTTTACTATAGACCTAAAACTGGGGACTGAACTGATAGCAAGAACACCTTATCAGATGTCGACCCCAAAATTACAAGAGTTAAGAATGCAACTGAAGGAGTTTTTGTACCTGGGACCGATACGTACTAGTGTGTCACCGTGGGGTGCACCTGTTATTTTCATATGAAATAAGGATGGGTCGTGGAGGCTCTGTATTTACTATCGTCAATTGAACAAGTCCACAATCAAGAATCAATATTCATTTCCGAGGATTGATGATCTGTTCGATCAAATGAATGACGCAATGATGTTCTCAAAAATCTATTTGCGATCAGGGTATCACCAATTACAGATTAGGGAAGATGATGTCCCTAAGACCACCTTTAAGATGAGGTTTGGATATCACAAGTTCACTATTTTATCATTTGGACTGACAAACGCCCCAGGGGTATTTATGAGTTTCATGAATGGGGTGTTCCGTGAGTACTTCGACAAGTTTGTCATAGTATTCATTGATGATATTTTTATCTACTCGTGGATGATAGAGGAGATTGATAAGCACTTGCGCTTGGTACTACAGTGTCTGAGAGAGCACAAATTGTATGGGAAGTTGTCCAAATGCTCTTTTTATCAATCGAAGATTCACTACTTAGGGAATTTCATCTCTTGAGAAGGCATCGCCATGGATCCAGCCAAGGTCGAGGATATTATGGAATGGCCTACGTCGACAAATGTCCCAGAAGTACATAGCTTCATGGGTTTAGCAGGATATTATCGACAGTTCGTCGAGGGATTTTTGAAGATATCAATTCCGATCACGGAGTTGCAAAAGAAAAACAAGAAGTTTGTTTGGACCTAGAAATGCGTGGAAGCATTTCGGAGGCTCAAGGAGTTGTTAACAATAACATCGATACTAAAGGTCCCTAACATCGACACGAACTTGTTGGTATGCTCTGACACATCTAAGGAAGGCTTAGGCAAAGTCTTGATGCAAGATAGACAAGTGATCGCTTACATTTCGAGGAAACTGAGAAGGCATGAGGAGAACTACACAACACACGATTTGAGGTTGTTAGCCATTGTGTATTCCTTGAAGGTTTGGAGACACTACCTTATTCGACGAAAATTTGATCTAGAGATTGACCACTTTGTACTACAACACATATTTACGCAAAGCGACTTGAACGTGTGACAACGACATTGGTCAGAATTTCTTAGCGAGTACGACTTCAAGATTACTTACATAAAAGGAACAATGATCCAAGTGGCAGACATATTGAGTCGGAGACCACGTATCTTTTTGGTGCTTCCTCTTCAGATGAATCTATGTGAAAAGATTCTAACCTTACAGTGTGATGATGATTGGTACAAAGAGGTCGAGGGTTTTATCGGACAAAACACAATGATGGTACCACGATTCGAAGGATTTTCATTTGATAGCAATGGTTTATTGAGGTTTAAAAATTGGATCTATGTACCGCTGAACGACGAGTTGAGGATGTTGATCCTGAGTGAGGCTCATAGAGAAGTTTACATGGCTCACCCAAGAGTCATGAAGATGAGGGCAGATCTTAAACCCTTATTCTTCTGGAAGGGAATGAAGGCAGACATAGTCAACTGTGTGGCTAGATGTCTAGATTGTCAGCAGGTAAAGGCTGAACATAGACACCCAGCAGGATTACTACAACCTCATTCTATTTCGGAATCGAAATGGGAGGTTATCTCGATGGATTTTATCATTGGATTGCCACTAATGGCGTGGAGACATGACTCAATTTTCATAGTAGTAGACACTCTGACGAAGAGTGCTCACTTTATTCCTGTGCATACGATGTATCAGGCACCTGACATAGCTAGAGTTTTCATCAGTGAGATTGTGAGGCTGCATGGCGTGCCTAAGAGGATTATATCTGATTGAGGATTAGTGTTTACTGGATGATTTTGGATGAGTTTCCAAGAGGCCTTGGGAACCCAACTTAAATTTAGTACTGCGTATCACCCAGGGACTGACGGGAAGACCGAACGAATGAACCAGACCTTGGAGTACATGTTGCACATGTATGTGATGGACCAACAAAATCATTGGGAATAATTCTTGCCACTAGTGGAGTTCACTTACAACAAAAGTTACCAGAGCACCATTAAGATGTCACCTTTCGAGTTTCTTTATGGGAACCGTGTCAGACGCCTTTGTGCTGGGATCGGCTTGAAGATAGGGTCCTGGTGGGACCAAAAGTGATCCAAGAAATAGAAGAGAAAATGAAAACAATAAGACAAAGGATTAAAGAAGCGCGGGATCGACAGAAGAGTTATGTCGATGTGCACCGTGTCGACCATAGTTACGAGGTCGTTCATTGAGTCTCCTAGGTTCGTGGGACCTTTCGAGATTGTGGAGAGAAAGGGGCCCGTGGCCTATCGACTAGCCTTGCCTGATTCTTTGAGGAGTGTGCACGATGTTTTTCATATATCTATTTTGAGAAACTATATTAGTGATCCTACACATGTTATTGACATGAGTTCCTTGCAGGTATCGGATGAGGGGGAGCTCACAACTGAGCCGATCCACATCTTGGATCATTGCATTCGATAGCTACGACATCAAATGATACATTAGGTCAAGGTCTTGTGGGACAATTAGAGTCTGCACTCGACAACCTAGGAGTAAGCATATGATATGCGCTAGCAGTTTCCATTTTTGTTTGATAGATAGACATATGATATGGTGATACACTTTATTTCGGCATATATACATGAAACTTCAGGATGAATTTTAGACCAAGAGCGGGTGTATGTAACATCCATCTTTGGTGCACTGAGTGAACTTATTCTTTAAGGACACTTGATCGCAAGTGATCCAAATTATTGTGCTGTTAAAACTTTTGATTTTGATTATGAGGCCTTATTGGTTGATGACATGTTGTTTTACTACATTGACATAGATAGGTGCTATTGACTTGGTTTTAGTGAGTGTGTAGGATTATGGACCTCAAGGATGCAGAGGCATCGATGGAACCCCTTAGACTCTAGATCAAGTCAGGGAGTGCACCATTGGGGTTTGATTGTTTTACTGTGATATTAGTTCATCTGATAAGATGATATGATATGGATATGTTCTGACATGATTTGTTGATGATGCAGGCTGACGATAGCTTGTCGACCAAAATCACATGTGGAGTAAATGGGTCACACACAACTACCAAAGATGTTGAGGGAGAGGTGTGGACAATAGCCCTGCCACATCCTACTATCACTCTCGTCGTGTCTCAAACTATAGTTTAATGTTTACCTAGCTCGAGAGGACCCACAATGCCGTGAGGGCAGACTGCGACAATCGCTCATGATGATTCTAAGGGGCGTGCAATAAGTTGGGGGACTTAATCCTTAGAGGCCCTTAGTCTCCCACAAATTCACCTGGTGGAGTATTGACTCCAAGGGTTTTTTATGTCTACCAAGTCAGTCAAGAGGCGAGTAGCACCCTTGGAGCACGTAGTGCGTCCTGAAGGGCACATCGCACAAGGCAAACAAATTAAGGCGAGTGGTACACTTGGAGCACCTAGTACGTCCTGAAGGGAACGTCACGTTGTTGATGATAGAGGAATGAACCTAGATGGCCTTAGGATGAATAACGTGTTAACAAATTTTTAAAACAAATTCCCTAATTAAATGTCGCCCTGTACGAAAATTTAAGGTCTAAGTCTAAACTATGCTAGTGGTAAAATTTTATCTATCTATAAAAAAAATAATAATAATAAAAATAAAAACAACACAAATAATAATTATACTCTTCATTAAATCTTGTAACATGAAGGGAGTAAGAAATTAAATTGATTCATAAAAAAAAAAAACCGTTGGATTAAAACTTAAAAAGGGAATTAATCGTTTTATTATTTTATGACAATTTAAAATATATTAATTTAATGAGAAAAGGGAAAAAGGGGGTTAATTTCCACACCTACCTTTTTGAGTTATAAATAAAAATGGGAAAGAGGGAAAAATATAAAATATTAGGAAACTAGGAAAAGAGGGAAACAAAAAAAGAAAAAAGAAAGGAAACAAAGAGAAAAAGCGGAAAGTCAAACTTAGTAAAGTATATACCATTTAAGAGCTTTCTAATTTAAACTGAACTAGCAAATTAATAGTGGGGAAAATCATTAAAACCTATAAGAGAATTTGGGGACACCTAAGAGCGATTCTAGGAGTTTTCATAATGTTACGCTGCAGAAATATCTACTTGATTGATTTAACTTGTGGGAGTTGGGATACCCAGCTCAGCGAGAAGTGGTAGCTCAGCCTTGTGAGGCGAGATAGGAGTTAGTTGAAATCCCTGGATATTGAGTGTGTAGCCCCTTTGTAGCTCAAGGGGCTAAGGGGGAAGAAGAGTACCCCTAGCATTGGCTGGGAGGTACCGGTCAAGTCTCGACGATCGATGAGCAAGAGTTACACGGAGCGCGCGGGACATCATTCTAGGTGGGCGATCAGGCAACAATACATTTTCTTCATTTTTGTATGGTAGAATGTATTAGGACTTATGCTTGGATCTACTTATTTAATGGAGAAGTAAACTAATATTTTTTTTTAAATTGATGACTGAAACTTTCCTTAGCCTAGCTCGATGGTTGTTGACTCCCATGGCCTTCATTTTCCCGCATGTCTTGACCACCTTGCTATGTTGATTGTGACCTTCATGGTTGTTTAACCTTCATTCCTAGCTCACCAGTCCTCGCCTGAGCAGTCGACTAGGAGCCTGATCTACGGTTGTCACCTTCACGTTAAAAGACCTATGGATCTCAATGCCCTGCTTTTCTATGTGAGGATGATGAGTGAAGGATGAACCCGCATTCTTTTGTGCCCCGGAGGACACAGTCGCCAAGGCATGGTTGGAGAATATGGTGATGTGCTTTGCACTTCGCAATTATACCTCTAACATGAAGGTCTACATGGAAGTCTTCCAACTGAATGAAAGTTCTTTTCTATGGTGGAAGACGCTCCTACTACAGCTGAACATGGTCGTCAAAGACGTGTCATGGGAACTATTTGAGGAACAGTTCTGGGAGAGGTACCCATCAGAGGAATTCATTGAGCATCATCTCAATGAGTTTAACACTTTACGACAGGGCAGTCGTATGGTGCCTGAGTATGAGGCCTGTTTTATGGAGCTGCTATGGTATGCTCTACACCTTAACACTAAGAAACTTAAGGTCAACAGGTTTGTGTTCAGCCTTAATGGCAGCATTCATGCAAAGGTTAGGATTTTGATGCCTTAAACCTTGCATGATTTCATCGAAAAGGCCTTCATAGTGGAGAAGGAGCTTATCAGCAAGGGTCAGACCAGGAATCCAACAATACCAGCAGGGCAGGTGTCTTCTGGAGCATAGCATCATCAAACACCAGCTAGAATTACGCCGGGATATTGTGGCTTCCAGAGGGGATCTCCTTTCACTACACCTCGACGACCGATACCTCAGTAGCAGACACCTTATCAAGGACCACAACATCAAAAGAAACGTTGACCGTGTTGATACTGAGAGGGGGGTGAATCAGTATCAAGTACAATTTAAAAACCTTTTCCAAATTATACTTAAACCATTCAATTATATCCAATGACAAATGAACAATAGTATAAGAGTTACACCAATACACCACAATACACCATGCACAATATATATGAGAAATAATCAATAGTTTTTGTTCAAGGGAAGTAATGACTTCCAAAGGTAGCTACAGCTTCCAAATGTAAAGGGAGGGATAAAACTCCAAGAGGAAGATACAATACTCTAATATCAAGATATATCTGAACTCTCTATCCTTGCCCCTTCCTTCCACCCAAGAATATATGAGAGATAATGAAACTTTATTCAATTCTGGTATGTTCAGAAGACCCGACTTGTACAGCATGCCCTGCGCTCAATATTTAACATCTGATTCTGAAACTTGCACACAAGAAACTACAGTCCGTACTATTTCCATTGGAAGTGGTCCCACTGCATTTGGAGTCTGTATGAAAAATTTATGACTGTTTTACCCGGAACACCTGTTTTTTGACTAGTTTCAGGACTGGTCACAAACCCTATATTCCATAGAGTATATCTCCATAATTATAGCGAATCAAGAGCTGAAATTTTTACCAGAGGTACCTTGATATGTCTTCTC
>ML778347.1:870586-916414 GCA_009831015.1 Picea engelmannii
TTTAATTGTCTTCAGGGCCTACATGTACAATTCACTTTGTCATCTTCAAAAATTCATTTCTCCTCAACCATGAGGATCCACGTGACGTTCCACATACCACCGGAAATAGCATGATGTATACTATCCATCCATGGGTGTTGTATATACATGTGCATTTTCCTTCATGTCCAAATAACTTTATCAATCTTGTGGTCCAAAACCCATGACTAAGGTTGACATCAATGACAACAACCAATATTCCAACAGACCGCAACAACAGTAGTTTAGGCCTGTTCAACAAAACAGTCCAGGAATCTAACCCAGTGGGCCATAATCTTCTACTTCGGGTACCAGGACTACTGAGCCGAAGAAGGGGTGTTGGATGTGTGGGGAGGGACACTACCAGCGTGACTGCCCTATGGAGAGGACTATAGCATCTGGATCATCTAGATCCACTACCATGGGAGATATGGGCAAGGCCGATTGGATTTATGTAGCGGTGAATAATCGCCAGGCAGAGCATCATTCGACTGTGCTGGAGAGGACAGGTACCATTGCTAACTAGACCCTTAGTATTTTGATAGATCCTGGAGCTACCGAGAGCTTCATTTCTGGTGTAGTGCTAAAAAGGATCAAGGTAACGGTATTCGAACAGGATGAGTTTAGCTTCGTAGAGATGGCCTCGGGAGCCAAACAAAAGGTTGGAGGAAAGGTTACAGGCTGTATCCTCAACCTAGGAGAGTTTGTCACCAAGGCCAACCTATACATCATGATCTTAGGATCTTATGATGCCATGATCGGTATGGATTGGTTGGAATCGCATGAGGTGATACTCAACTGTAAGACGAAACAATTGATCTTGGTCGATGAAGAGAGACATAGATGTGTGATTGTAGAATGGAACCAGGGAGTTTCCCTGAGGTTCATCTCTTCTTTATAGCTATGGAAGAGCGTGCGCAAGAGGTGAAACCTTTATGCGATCCTTGCATCAAACGAGAAGGGATTAGCAGAAGGTTTAGAACACCTTCTGGTGGTGAGAGATTTTGCGGACGTATTTCTAGAGGATTTATCTGGGATGCTTCCGAAGAGGAAATTGGAGCTTACTATAGACCTAAAACTGGGGACTGAACCGATAGAAAGAACGTCTTATCGGATGTCGACCCCGGAATTACAAGAGTTAAGAATGCAACTGAAGAAGTTGTTGGACTTGGAACTAATATGTCCTAGTGTGTCACCATGGGGTGCACCTATTATTTTCATACGAAAGAAGCATGCATTGTGGAGGCTCTGCATTGACTATCATCAATTGAAAAAGGTCACGATCAAGAATCAATATTTGTTGCCGAGGATTGATGATCTGTTCAATCAAATGAAGGGCACGAGAGTGTTCTCAAAGATAGATTTGTGATCAGGGTATCACCAGTTATGGATTAAGGAATATGATGTCCCTAAGGCGGCCTTTAATATGAAGTTTGGACATTAAGAGTTCACTATTTTACCATTTGGACTGATAAATTCCCCAGTGGTATTTATGAGTTTGATGAATGGGGTGTTCCACGAGTACCTGGACAAGTTCGTCCAAGTATTCATTGATGATATTTTGATCTACTCATGGATGATAAAGGACCATGATGAGCACTTGCGCTTGGTACTACAGTGTCTCCGAGAGCACAAATTGTATGGGAAGTTGTCCAAATGCTCTTTTTATCAATCAAAGATTCACTACTTAGGGCATGTCATCTCTGGCGAAGGCATCGTCGTGGATCCAGCCAAGGTCGAGGCTATTATGGAATGGCCTGCGTCAACGAATGTCCTGGAAGTGCGTAGCTTCATGGGTTTAGCAGGATACTATCAACGGTTCATCAAGGGATTTTCAAAGATAGAAAATCCGATCACAGAGTTGCAGAAGAAGAACAAGAAGTTTGTTTGGACCGAGAAATGCTCGGAAGAATTTCGGAGGTTCAAGGAGTTGTTGAAAACAACACCGATACTAAAGGTCCCTGACATGGACACATACTTCTTGGTATGCGCCGACGCATCCAAGGAAGGCTTAGGCGGAGTCTTGATGCAAGACAGACAAGTGATCACTTACATTTCGAGGAAACTGAGAAGGAATGAGGAGAACTACGCAACGCACGATTTGGAGTTGTTAGCCATCGTATATGCCTTGAAGGTTTGGAGACACTACCTTATTGGATGAAAATTTGATCTAAATACGGACCACTGTGGACTACAACACATCTTTATGCAAAGCGACTTGAACGCGCAACAAGGATGGCACAGACGTCACCCCTGGCACCCATCCTCTTCCACCAGGACCTTCTTCACTCAGGCCTGAAGAGTTAAAGAACTCTTCCAACTCCTTATGGGAGTTCTCACTACCCACAAAAATCTCCTTCCGGGATCTCCCCTTGGCTTGTCGGGAAATCGGGTTTCGTGTTATTGCGAAACCTATGAGCACGTTCCTTTTTCTACCCAAAACCCTGAAACCTGATGGGTCAAAGAGTCAACACTTCCGTTCCTGTTGGGGATTTCCCTATCGGGAAATCATCAAATGTGCAGCCGCAGTTCACTTGCACCACAAATCCCCGACCCCTGAACTCCGATACGCATGTGCACCTTATCCTTTCCACGTCGCCTTCTCTCTCCACTCTATCGAAAATCACGTGATCACGATTTCGTCGGTCGCAATCCCTTTGTACTGGAAAATCCCAAATGCCGAATCTCGACTTCCCGGGATCTCATGCCACCTATACCATGGCGATCAATGGCTCCAATTAGATCGGGAAATCGCTAATCACGATTTCAACCAATATGAAACTCTTACCTCCACAAACTCTGAAGAGCGAATCCCAATGGCCCTCGATTCTCCTTGCGCCTGAGGACTAAATCCCCACAATCTCTCCCAAATCTGACGGTCAACGGGACTTCACGAATCTCTCCTACGAATCCTAGCCATTGGCTCCTTCTCCTTGAAGGATTTCTTCTGCTCCAAAGCTTTGTCCTGTTTGAACCCTATCCCGAGTTTTTCTCCACAATATCATGAAGGAACTATCCCTCCTGAGCTTGTCAACTCTGAATCCTCCAGAGACTTTGCGCACACTTCTCGCGCTCGACTTCCAACAGCTCTCAAAGTGTGGAGTCTTCTAAACTCTGTGCACTTCTGGAAACAACAGTCTCCACCTTCTTCTGCTCAGATTAGCCACTGAGACTTCAAATTCAGCCTACACTTCTCCTGCATGGCTCTACCAACCCAAATCAATTTCTGGGTGAATGAGAATAAGGGTTTAACTACCGAGCCTCATCGACGCACTCTATGTGGATGAATTCAACTGCACTCAATGCAGGAATCTCCTGGCTCAAACATAGAAACAATTGAAACTCATTCTCTTCTCTCTCAGACTTCAGTTTTAAACCCTGAAATCACATGCACACCATATCCAAAGCAAATACATGACCAGAAAGCAAACATTCATGAGCACAAAACATCATACACAGAGAAAAAAACACCAACCATGAAATTGAATCAAAGACTCTCTTCTATTAATTCAAATCTATACATGGGGTTCTGCATACAACTTCTTTGCTTTCTCTTCTTGCTCCTGAATGAATCTGAATGATAATAATACAATGATACAAAGGAGGGTGTCTATATCCCGTTTCCCTCTTCGAACTCTAAAACTGTCTAATCTAGACTTAAACATCTATCTACCTACATTAAATCTATTAAATGCCTTCCTATCTATTTCAGAAAACAGCGTAAAGATCAAGGTCTGATATAATACAATAGGCGCTCCTTCATAAATGTTTTATTGAAGGATATGGTGCTTCATCTTTAATGAAAATTCAAAAAGGTTCGGCTGGCGTTGTCCAGTTGTTTCCTCTCAATGTGTTGGCTCTATTGATGTGTTGGGGATGATCCTGCATCATACTCCTCGGCTCGAAAACTTTCATGGGCTCCTTTCCATGAGCTCCTACACGGTCTGTCCATGCTTTTGGATAACTGCTTCTGTCTCCCAGCTGGCATCTTCCACTGGGTGATTCTTCCACTTCACCAGGTACTCGAAGTACTTCTTTCGCCTGGTCTTCTTTCCCACTCGCTTATCCAGTATGCACTCCATCTTCGGCTTCTCTGCAACTGGTAATTGCTTCTGGCACTGGACCACTGGTTCCTCAGTTCCAGTCTCTGCTTCTCCAGCCCTATATGGGTATAAATCTGAAACATTAAATATCAGATATATCTCAATGCCATCCGACAACTCAATTTCATAAGCGTTTTCTCTGAACTTCTTCAGGACTCTGCATGGTCCTATTTTCTTCATCTTCATCTTATGGTATGTTCCCCTCGGGAACCTTTCCTTCCTCAAATGTGCTAGAACCAAATCACCAACTTTGAATTGAAGTTGTCTCTTCCACTGATCGTCTCTATGCTTGTACTCCTGATTTGAGTCTATCAGTCACTACTTCACCTTGCCGTGAAGCTCCCTCATTGCCTTAGCAAACTCTTCTGCGCTAGCACTGCTAGTCGTAGCCTATTCTGACTCCCTAAGTTTAGAAAATCCCCTCGGTTGTGTCCCATACACAATATGGAATGGGATTTTTCCTGTACTCCGATTCACAGAATCATTGTCCGCAAACTCTGCCTGTGGTAATATCTGGTCCCAACTACTGTGGTGCTCTGTCACCAGGCTTTTGAACAAGTCTCCCAAGCTCCTATTGACCACCTCGGTCTGCCCATCCGTCTGCGGATGATAAGAAGAACTAAATGTCAAATTAGTTCCTAGCTTCTTCCATAGCGTCCTCCAAAAATGACCTATGAATTTGGTATCCCTGTCGGAGACTATGCTCCTCGACAATCCATGAAGTCTAACAATCTCTTTGAAAAACAAGTTTGCGATGTGTGTCACATCGCTGGTCTTTTGACATGGAATAAAATGTGCCATCTTCGAAAACTTGTCCACCACCACAAAGATGGAATCAACCCCTCTCTGCATCCTCGACAAACCCAATACAAAATCCATGTTAATCACTTCCCATGGCCTCTCGGGTATGGGCAATCGCTGATAAAAACCTACGTTCTACTTTTGGCCTTTTGAATGCTGACAAATTCAACATCTGTCAACAAAATGTTTGACATCTACTGTCATGCCCAGCCAAAAATACAATTCACTCAGCTTTGTGAATGTTTTCTCGTGACCAAAGTGTCCTGCTAGTCCACCGATGTGCTTCTCCTTTAGCAGGTTCTCCCTCATGGAGAAAATTGGAATACATAGTTGATTGGCTCTGAACAACAATCCTTCCTGGATCATGTAATCTATCCATGGGCTTCGATACCTGAGAACTGGATTCTCAGCTACTTCATATGCTTCTCCAAAATCTGCATCTCCAGCATACATGTTCCTCAGGTTTTCAAAACCTAATGTTTTGACTCTGAACTCCTGCAACAGCAAACATTTCCTGCTCAAAGCATCAGCCACTTTGTTAGTAGTCCTTGAAATGTGTTTAATCACAAACGTGAAATTATGCATGTACTCTACCCATTTTTCATGTTTCTGGTTCAACTTCTCCTGTTGACTCACAAACTGCAATGCATGATTATCACTGTACAATACAAATTCCTTGGGTACCAAGTAATGCCTCCACTTCTTTAATGCCTGTATGATAGCATAAAATTCTTTATCATACGTAGAGTATTTCAGCTTCTCGCTGAAATATGCAACTGGCCTGTCCTCCTGACTTAAGACCACTCCTATGGCGTATCCACTTGCATCACATTTCACCTGAAATGTTTTTTGGAAATCTGACAACACCAACACGGGTCGTTCCGTTATCTTCCTCTTCAACAGATTGAAGCTTTTCTCAGCCTCTATTGTCCAATGAAAAGTTTTGTGTCGCTTCTTCACCGTATCCATCATCGCTGCGCTAATTCCACTGAAATTCCTAATGAATTTTCGGTAGAAACTAGCCAAACCATGGAAACTCCTCACCTCAAAAAAATTTCTGGGTGATGGCCAATTCTTGATCACTTCCACCTTCTTCGGATCCATATTCAACTCATTCGTTGATATGAAAAAACCCAAATAAATGAGCTCTATCTTCATGAAGGAACACTTCTTCATGTTGACCAATAGCTTCTCCTTCTGCAGTCTTCTCATCACAATGGCCAAATGTTTCAAATGTTCAGCCTTCGTCTTACTGAAGATCAGTATGTCATCCAGGTACACGACAACAAACTTCCCGATGAGTTCCTTCAGGACTTCATTCATCAGTCTCATGAATGTGCTCGATGCGTTTGTTAAACAAAACGGCATGACCAGCCATTCGTACAAACCTTCATTTGTCTTGAATGTTGTCTTCCATTCATCACCCTCTCTCATGCGAATCTGGTGATATCCGCTTTTCAGATCGATTTTTGAAAAATAATTTTCCCCACTCAGGAAATCCATCAGATCATCCATTCTCGGTAGTGGAAATTTGTACCTGATGATGATTTTGTTTATGGATCTGGAGTCTGTACACATCCTCCAACCTCCATCCTTCTTCGGACTTAGTACTGTTGGAACAACACACGGACTCAGACTTTCTCTGACTAGTCCTTTGTCCAAAAAATCCTGCACTTGCCTCTTGACTTCCTCATTCTCCTGTGGCGTCAGTCTGTATGCAACTTTATTTGGCAAACTGGCTCCAGGTATGAGGTCAATGTGGTGACTCACCCTCCTCATCGGTGGCAACGAACGAGGTAATTCGTCCACGATGATGTCAGCGAACTCTCCCAACAGTTCCTGAATCTCATCTGGTAAGTCGTCCACTCTTGTGCTAGTCAGGACAATCCTCGATTTCCTGACCACAAAGAACTGTGGATCTTCTTTCTTTTCCATCTCTGTAAGCATCTCCTTCCCGCTCATGAGAAGTATGGTACTTCTTACTTCCAGCTTCACTTCTTTGTCCTTTATCGGAAGTAATTTATGTTTCATCCCATCCTTCTCTAAGGTGTATGTGTTCATTCTCCCGTCATGAACCACATTTCGGTCGTACTTCCATGGTCTCCCCAATAATACAAGACATACATCCATGGGAATGACATCACATAGGACCTTATCCCTATATTCACCCATTTTGAAATCAACTAAACATTGTTTAGTGACACTCACTTGATGTCCCTTCTGCAGCCATGATACTTTGTATGGACTCGGGTGATCAGTCGTATCTAGCTCCAACTTTTCCACCATCTCGGTCAAAATGAGATTGTTTGTGCTCCCGCTGTCCACAATGACCTTGCATTTCCAGCCCTTGGTCTTGCACGTGGTCCTGAACAGTCTAGTTCTCTGAGCTGTGTCCTCCACCTCTTTCTCGGGTGTTAAAAGAACTTTATGCACCGTCAGCGACTTCCCACATCACGCCTCTCAACATCATTCTCAACATCACGCCTATGCGCTTCAGTGATGTGAGCTTCTCCTCTATCCATTTTCATATCTGGACAATCAACGGATTTATGTCCATCCTTCCCACATGTAAAACATGTGATGATTCCTCCTCTGCCTCTTCCCCTACCTCTAGTACGAGGAAAAGTGTTGGCATCAGCATAACCACCACCCTGCTATGTATGTTGTCTCCTCAGCTCAGCATATTGTTGTCCTCGTTGCGAGGTTCCGCCTCTCTCAACCTTACCCTGAGGTCTCTTCCATTCCTCCTTGGGCTTCTTGGTTTTTTCTTGGGCAACTGCCTTGCCTATGGGCTGACTTCTGCCTCGCCCTCGCTGACCTTGCTTATGGCTCAGCTTCTCCTTAGCTTTCAAGGCCATTTGATAAGCATCCTCAACTGTCCTGATAGTTTCCATGCTTAACTCATCCTGAATGTCTTACCTTAGACCACTCAGATATATGGCTACCTTCTCATCATCGCTCTCCCGATGACCTACTCAGATATTGAGCTTGTAAAACTCTTCGGTGTACTCCTTCACCGTCATCAACTTCTGCCTCAGGTTCTGCATTCGCCTGAACAGTGTGATCTGATAATCTCTGGGGATGAATTTTTCTTTCATTTTAGCAATCATCTGGTCCCAGCTTTTAATCTTCTGTTTTCCTTTGGAACATCTATCCGCCTATAGCTCGTCCCACCATAAGGCTGCATGTCCTTTTAACTTGGTAACAACATGTATTACCTTCTTATCCTCTTCAATATCTTCATATTCGAAGTAGGTATCAAGAGATATGATCCAGTCCAACAACTCTTCTGCATCCAGGCTTCCTTCGTAAGCTGGAATGTCCATTTTGGTCTTGGAACTCATCCTGGCAATAGCTTTTATAAATTGCTCCATTGATGCATCCTCTGTTGTGGTTTCTTCTTCTGCATGTCCAGCTTCCTCTTCAACCTCGGAATCACTAAGATCCCCTGCACCAGCTCCACGTCTTTGCGTTGTCTCCATCCCCTCAAGTCTTGCTCGGAGATCTCTCATTTGGTGCTCCATTTCTGGATTCCCTGCCGACCTTCCTCTTCTTCGTGCATC
Source organism: Picea engelmannii (assembly GCA_009831015.1). Lineage (NCBI taxonomy): Eukaryota > Viridiplantae > Streptophyta > Pinopsida > Pinales > Pinaceae > Picea > Picea engelmannii. The sequence continues at coordinate 879,072 of ML778347.1, forward strand.
CCTTTCCTCTAGACCAGGTGACTGCCTTTCTCTTCTCAGCGGCATGGTGTCTTCTTTTCTCTCTACTACTGAAAGAAAATATTTTCTGAGCTCTGATACCACTTGGCGTAGACGTCACCCCTGGCACTTGTCCTCTTCCACCAGAACCTTCTTCACTCAGGCCCGAAAAGTTAAAGAACTCTTCCAACTCCTTACAGGAGTTCTCAATACCCACAGAAATCTCCTTCCGCGATCTCCCCTTGGCTTGTCGGGAAATCAGGTTTCGCGTTATTGCGAAACCTGTGAGCACGTTCCTCGTGCTACCCAAAACCCCGAAACCCGATGGGTCAAAGAGTCAACCCTTCCGTTCCTATCGGGGATTTCCCTATCGGGAAATCGGCATATGTGCAGTCGCAGTTCACTTGCACCACAAATCCCCGAACCCCGAACTCCGATACGCACGTGCGCCTTATCCTTGCCATGTTGCCTTCTCTCTCCACTCTATCGAAAATTGCGTGATCGCGATTTCGCCGGTCCCAATCCCTTTGTATTGGAAAATCGTGAATGTCGAATCCTGACTTCCCGAGATCTCATGCCACCTGTCCCATGGCGATCAACGACTCTGATTAGATCGGGAAATCGCTAATCGTGATTTCAACCAATATGAAACTCTTACCTCCACAAACTTCAAAGACTGAATCCCGATGGCCCTCGATTCTCCTTGCGCCTGAGGACTAAATCCCCCACAATCTCTCCCAGATCTGAGGGTCGGCGGGACTTTGCGAATCTCTCCTGCGAATCCTAGCCGTTGGCTCCTTCTCCTTGAAGGATTTCTTCTACTCCAAAGCTCCGTCCTGTTCAAACCCTATCCCGGGTCTGTCTCCATAATATCATGAAGGAAATATCCCTCCTGAGCTTGTCAACTCTGACTCCTCCAGAGACTTTGCGCACACTTCTCGCGCTCGACTTCCAACAGCTCTCAAAGTGTGGAGTCTTCTAAACTCTGTGCACTTCTAGCAACATCAGTCTCTACCTTCTTCTGCTCAGATTAGCCACTGAGACTTCAACTTCAGCCTGCACTTCTCCTGCACAGCTCTACCAACCCAAATCAACTTCTGGGCGAATGAGAATAAGGGTTTAACTGTCGAGCCTCATCGATGCACTCTATGCGGATGAATTCAACTGCACTCTATGCAGGAATCTCCCGGCTCAAACAGAAAAACAATTGAAACTCATTCTCTTCTCTCTCTGACTTCAGTTTTAAACCCTGAAATTACATGCACACCATATCCAAAGCAAATACATGACCAGAAAGCAAACATTCATGAGCACAAAACATCACACACAGAGAAAACAATACCAGCCATGAAATTGAATCAAAGACTCTCTTCTATTAATTCAAATCTGTACATGGGGTTCTGCATACAACTTCTCTACTTGCTCTTCTTGCTCCTGAATGAATCTGAATGATAATAATACAATGATACAAAGGAGGGTGTCTATATCCTGTTTCCCTCTTCGAACTCTAAAAATGTCTAATCTAGACTTAAACATCTATCTACCTACATTAAATCTATTAAATGCCTTCCTATCTATTTCAGACAAGAGCGTAAAGCTCGAGGTCTGATATAATACAATAGGTGCTCCTTCATAAATGTTTCATTGAAGGATATGGCGCTTCATCTCTTTAATGAAAATTCAAAAAGGTTCAGTTGGCCTTGTCCAGCTGTTTCCTCTCAATGTGTTGTCTTGCTTGACATGTTGGGGATGCTCCTGCATCAAACGACATTGGTCGGAATTGCTTAGTGAGTACGTATTTGAGATTACTTACATAAAAGGAAAAGTGAATCAAGTGGCAGACACATTGAGTCGGAGACTGCACATCTTTTCGGTGCTGCTTCTTCAGATGAATCTATGAGAAAAGATTCTAACCTTATAGTGTGATGATGACTGATACAAAGAGGTTGAGGGTTTTATCGGACAAAAAACAATGATGGTACCACAATTTGAAGGATTTTCATTTGATAGCAATGGTTTATTGAGGTTTAAAAATCAGATCTACATACCACCGAAAGACGAGTTGAGGATGTTGATCCTGAGCGAGGCTCATAGAGCAGTTTACATGGCTCACCCAGGAGTCACGAAGATGAGGGCAGACCTTAAACCCTTACTCTTCTCGAAGGGAATGAATGCAGACATAGTCAACTATGTGGCTAGATGTCTAGAATGTCAGCAGGTAAAGGTTGAACATAGACACCCAGTAGAATTACTACAACCTCACGCTATTCCTGAATCAAAATGGGAGGTTATCTCGATGGATTTTATCATTGGATTGCCACTAACAATGAGGAGACATGACTCGATTTTCGTAGTAGTAGACACTCTGAAGAAGAGTGCTCACTTTATTCCTGTGCGTATGACGTATCATGCACCTGACATAGCTAGAGTTTTCATCAATGAGATTGTGAGGCTACATGGTGTGCCTAAGGGGATTATTTCCGTTCGAGGATCAGTGTTTATTGGATGATTTTGGATGAGTTTCCAAGAGGCCTTGGGAACCCAACTTAACTTTAGTATTGCGTATCACCTAGAGACTGACGGGTAGACCGAATGAACGAACCAGACCTTGGAGGACATGTTGCATATGTGCGTGATGGACCAACAAAAGAGGTGGGAAGAATTATTGCCACTAGTGGAGTTCGCTTACAAAAACAGATACTAGAGCACCATTAAGATGGCGTCTTTCAAGTTTCTTTACGGGCGACCGTGTCAGACGCCTTTGAGTTGGGATCGGCTTGAGGATAGGGTCCTGGTGGGATCAAAAGTGATCCAAGAAATGGAAGAGCAAATTCAAACAATAAGACAAAGGATTAAAGAAGTGCAGGATCGACAGAAGAGTTATGTCGATGTGCATCGTGTCGACCATAGTTACGAGGTCAACGATCAAGTCTTCTTGTGGGTTAAACCACATAAGAGTTTGATCAAGTTTGGGAAGGGAGATAAAATCTCTCCTAGGTTCATGGGACCTTTTGAGATTGTGGAGAGAAAGGGGCCCATGGCCTATTGACTAGCCTTGCCCGATTCTTTGAGGCGTATGCATGATGTTTTTCATGTATCTGTTTTGAGACATTATATTAGTGATCCTACACATGTTATTGACATGAGTTACTTGCAGGTATTGGACTAGGGGGCGCTCACGGCTGAGCCGATCCTCATCTTGGATCATCGCATTCGATAGCTAAGACATCAAATGATAGATCAGATCAAGGTCCAGTGGAACAATTATAGTCCGCACTCGCCGACCTCAGAGGATGCATATGATATGCACCAGCGGTTTCCATTTTTGTTTGATAGATAGACATATGATACTGTGATACACTTTATTTCGGAATATATACTATGAAACTTTAGGATGAAGTTTAGAACAAGAGGGGGTGTATGTAACATCCAACTCTGGCACACTGAGCGAATTTATTCTTTGAGGACACTTGCTCGCAAGTGATCCAGACTATTATGCTATTAAAACTTTTGATTTTGATTATGAGGCATTATGGGTTGATGACATGTTGTTTTACTACATTGACATAGACATGTGCTATTGACTTGATTTTACTAAGTGTGCAGGATTATGGACCTCGAGGATGCAGAGGCATCGATGGAACCCCTTGGACTCTGGATCGAGTCAGGGAGTGTACCATTGGGGTTTGATTTTTTTACTGTGATATTAGTGCATTTGATAAGATGATATGATATGGATATGTTCTGACATGATTTGTTGATGATGCAGGCTGACGATAGCTTACCGAACAGACTCACATATGAAGTAAAGGGGTCAAGCACGACTACTAGAGATGTTGAGGGAGAGTTGTGGACAACATCCCTGCCACAACCTACTAGCACTTCCGCCATGGCTCGAATTATAGGTTAATGTTTACCTAGTTCGAGAGGACCCACGATGTCATGAGGGAAGAATGTAACAGTCGCTCATGATGATTCTAAGGGCCACACAATAAGGAGGGGCCTTATTCCTTAGAGGCCCCTAGTCTTCCACAAGTTCACCTGGCAGAGTATTGACTCCAGTGGTTTTTGATGTCTACCAAGTCAGTCAAGAGGTGAGTGGCCCCCTTGGAGCATGTAGTGTGTCCTGAAGGGCACGTTGAACAAAGGAAATAGATTAAGGCGAGTGGCACCCTTGGAGCACATAGTGTGTCTTGAAGGGCATGTCACATTGTTGATGATAGAGGAATGAACCTAGATGGCCTTAGGATGAATAACGTGTTAAGAAATTTTTAAAACAAATTCCCTAATTAAATGTCGCCCTGTACAAAAATTTAAGGTCTAAGTCTAAACTATGCTAGTCGTAAATTTTTATCTATCTATAAAAAAAAATAATAAAAATAAAAATAAAAACAACTCAAATAATAATTATACTCTTCGTTAAATATTGTAACACGAAGGGAGTAAGAAATTAAATTGATTCATAAAAAAAAAAAATTCTGTTGGATTAAAATTTAAAAACGGAATTAATCATTTTATTATTTTATGATAATTTAAAATATATTAATTTAATGAGAAAAGGGAAAAAGGGGGTTAATTTCCACACCTGCCTTTTTGAGTTATAAATAAGAAGGGAAAAGAGGAAAAAATCTAAAATATTAGGAAACTAGGAAAAGAGGGAAACACAAAAAGAAAAAAAAAGGAAACAAGGGGAAAAAGAGGAAAGTCAAACTTAGTAAAGTATCTACCATTTAAGAGCTCTATAGTTTAAACTGAACTAGCAAATTAATAGTGGGGAAAATCATTAAAACCTTTAAGAGAATTTGGGGATACCTAGGAGCGATTCTAGGAGTAACTCTAGGTGGGTGAGGGAAATAAAGATAATTAATTAATTAAAGAAATTAATTTATGGAGGAATGAAAGGGATGGGTGACACTTGTACGGGGAGGAATTTTTAGGAATTAAATTTTAAAAAACTTAACTAAACCAGATTTTTTGAAAGTAAGGAACCACAAAACTCTATATAATGAAGGGAGGAGATTGAGGTTGGATCTCTTATGTTCGTGTAACGTTACGCTACAGAAATATCTACTTGACTGATTTAACTTGTGGGAGTTGGGATACCTAGCTCGGTGAGGAGTGGTAGCTCTGCCTTGTGAGGCGAGCTAGGAGCTAGTCGAAATCTCTAGATAGTGAGTGTTTAGCCCCTTTGCGGCTCGAGGGGCTAAGGGGGAAGAAGAGTAACCCTAGAATTGGCTGGGAGGTACCGGTGAAGTCTTGACAATCAGCGAGCAAGAGTTGCATGGAGCGCACAGGATGACATTCAAAGCGGGTGATCAGGCAACGGTACATTGTCCTCATTTTTGTATGGTAGAATGTATTAGGACTTATGCTTGGATCTGATTATTTAATGGAGAAGTAAACTGATGTTTTTTTTTAAAATTTATGACTGAAACATTCCTTAGCCTAGCTCGATGGTTGTTCACTCCCATGGCCTTCATTTTCCCGCATGTCTTGACCACCTTACTGTGTTGATTGTGACCTTTGTGGTTGTTTAACCTTCATTCCTAGCTCACCAATCCTCGTCTGAGCAGTTGGCCAGGAGCCTGATCTACGGTCGTCACCTTAGCATTAAAATACCTATGGATCTCAACGCCCTGCTTTTCTTTGCGAGGATGATGAGTGAAAGATGAATCGGCTAGCTAGTTACCCTTGATGTTTGTCCCTGGATGATTGTTGATTCCTCCATCTGGAAATGACCTCTGCATGTGGATTATTTGGTGTCCTGGTTGGTTTTCTTTAGGCCTTGACTAATATAACCCCTGCAATCATTCCAGGACCCTTCCCATTGGATCCTTGCATTCCTCGTACTGATGTCTACATTGTTTTGGTATTCTGGCAATGGAAAAACGTTTTTTTTTATTTGTTATTCCTTTCTGCGTTGTATTGGTATTCTGGCAATGGAAAAATGATTTGATTCTCTGTCTGAATTTTTATATTTGGTATCCTGGAATGGAAAAACCTTTTTGTGTTTTTCTTGTCTGCGTTTTCCCCCTTGGTTACTACAGTAATTGCTTATTATTAATGATAGGAAAAATGTAATTCCCTTATGGTGTGTTGTCACAACAATTTGTTTATTATACAATGACAAAAAAGAAAAATGAAATCCCCTCTGGTGTGATGGCACAAAAAATTTCTTGTTATTTAACCAGCTAGCCTTCTCCTTAGTAAGGATTCTTCTTCCTTTAATTTAACCAGAGTTTTAGTCATCCCTGAGTCACTTTGATTTATGTTTAAATTAAGAATTTTGATTCTGGGGCACCAAGAAATAAATAGATTCAAGAAGGATAAAGCCACCAGTTTACTCTTACGCTCTTGAATAAAATTGAATTTGAATGCTTTAATTAATTGATTCTCTCGAGCCATTGATTTAGTAGAGATATGTAATCATTGATTTGTTAGACTTCTTGTACACATTAAACTATAATGTGATAAATGATGGTAGTAGACTTTAAACGTCATGCACAAATGAATTTGACGTGATGAACGATAGAGTCTCGATGATTAGATTTCCTCGTGCATGGATTGATTGGATGTTTTCTTATGTTTGGGATTTGCGCCTTGGATTATGTGTTGGAAAAGCAATAATATTATTGGCGCTCAAATATTGATGATGTATGATTAGTTATGTGATTGGATCCCCTTGCATGATGAAAATAAAGGTTTACATTTACTCTAGCTCTATGGGTTATATGGATGCATGTTTATTTGTTAGTCGTGCGTCATTAAACCAATGCTAACACAATGGTTATGTAGTTGTTTTTGACTCGTGCACAGTGTTTTCAATGTAAGAATGATTGTTTAGACTACTGGTGCTCTTGGATTTATGTAATAAATGACAGCCTTAGACTTTAGTATTCTAGCACGTAATGGAATTTTTATGACGGATGACCATATTTTATGAATGGGCCTTGCGCCTCAATATTAAATCATAAATATCTGGCACCTTGATTTAATTTGAATTGTTTTGTGTCGTGTGAATGTTGACTGATGTACCTTGATTTATTGCGACATTGCATCAATTTTTGTTCGTCATTCGTGACGATGATGGGTCATCTTACGTCGTGATTGGTGTTATGTGTTTAAGTTGTTTCATTTATACATTTCACTGTGGGTCAATGATGTCGTGATTAATTGGGATGTATACTTCCTAATGCATCTTTAAAAAAAAAAATAAAAAAAATTACTTGTTGTATGCCTCTTTGTCTTCGTAACGATAGGGATGTCACATGTGGTATCAAAGCGGGTTCAACCCGCAACTTGGTATTGCTACGGATTTCATTGATATGGTTTGATTATAATGTTGCTAATTGAGTTGACTAATATTGGTGCAGGTAATCATGGTTAGAGGACGCCACGGAGGCGGACGACAGGGTGCTAGGTGATGAGGCGCAACGCCTCTAGTAGCATCCACACCTGAGGGATCTAACACCCAGGGAGACGAGCAGGTTGTCGGATAGGAGTAGATAGCAGTTGGTGATGTGGTTTGAATGATGAGATATTTTCAGTGCATGTCTGAGGCACTGATCAACCGTTTGGACATAGATGAGGCCAGGGCATCGTCACCTGTTGAGGTTCCACCGCACACTCCAGATGGTATTAGTAGCATTCACCGTGAACTCGAGAAGGTCAAATTTCCCAAGTTCTTTGGTGCCCCGGATGGCGCAGCTACTGAGGCATGGTTGGAGAATATGGATATGTTCTTTGCACTTTGCAATTATACCTCCAACATGAAGGTTTGCATGGTGGTCTTCCAACTGAAAGGAAGCACTCTTCTCTGGTGGAAGATGCTCCTACTACAACTAAACATGGTTGTCGAAGACGTGTCATGGGAACTGTTCGAGGAACGGTTCCAAGAGATGTACCTATCAGAGGAATTCATTGAGCGTCAATTCAATGAGTTCAACGCATTACAACAAGGTGGTCGTATGGTGCCCGAGTACGAGACCCATTTTATGGAGCTGCTACGGTATGCTCCACAACTTAACACTAAGAAACTTAAAGTCAACAGGTTTGTGTTTGGACCTAATGGAAACATTCGTGAAAAGGTCAGGATTTTGATGCCTCAAACCTTGCATGATGTTGTCCAAAATTCCCTCATAGTGGAGGAGGAGCTTATCAGTGGGGCTCAGACCAGGACTCCAGCGAGACCAGTAGGGAAGGAGTCTTCTGGAGCATAGCAGCATCAGACACTAGCCAGAATTACGTCGAGATATCGTGGCTTCTAGAGGGGATCTTCTTTCACCACACCTTGACGACCGATGCCTCAGCAACGGACACCTTATCATGGACCACAGCATCAGCAGTAGCATCGACCGTAGCAACAACAATTTAGGCCTGTTCAGTAGAATAGACGAGGAATCCAGGTCAATGGGCCATCATCTTCTACTTCGGGTACCAGAACTACTGGGCCGAAAAAGGAGTGTTGGACGTGTGGGGAGCCACACTACCAGCGTGACTGCCCTGTGGAGAGGACTATAGCGTCTGGATAATCTGGACCCACTACCGTGGGAGATATGGGCAAGCCCGATCGGATTTATGTAGCAGTGAATAACCGCCAAGTAGAGCATCAGTCAATTGTGCTCGATATGATAGGTACCATCGCTAACCAAACCCTTAGTATTTTGATAGATCTCGGTGCTACCGAGAGTTTCATTTTTGCTGTAGCGCTAAAAAGGATAAAGGTAAAGGCAGTCGAAGAGGATGAGTTTAGCTTCATAGAGATGGCCTCAGGAGCCAAACAAAAGGTTGGAGGAAAGGTTACGGTTTGTATCCTCAACCTAGGAGATTTTTTCACCAAGGCTGACCTATACGTCACGATCTTAGGATCTTATGACGTCATGATCAATATGGACTGGTTGGAATCGCATGAGGCAATACTCAATTGTAATATGAAATGGTTGAGCTTAGTCGATGAAAAGGGATAGAGACGTGTGATTGTAGGATGGAACCAAGGAGTTTCCCTAAGGTTCATCTCTTCCATACAGCTATGGAAGAGCATGCGCAAGGGGTGCAATTTTTATGCGATCCTTGCGTTAAACGAGAAGGGATTAGCAAAAGTTTTAGAACAACTTCCAGTGGTGAGAGAGTTTGTGGATATATTTTTGGAGGAATTACTTGGGATGGAATCAGAGAGGGAATTGGAGTTTACTATAGACCTAAAACCAGGGACTGGACCAATAGTAAGAACGCCTTATCAGATGTCGACCCCAGAATTACAAGAGTTAAGAATGCAACTGAAGGAGTTGTTGGACCTAGGACTAATACATCCTAGTGTGTCACCGTGGGGTGCACCTGTTATTTTTATATGAAATAAGGATGGGTCTTGGAGGCTCTGCATTGACTACCGTCAATTGAACAAGGCCACAATCAAGAATCAATATCTGTTGTCGAGCATTGATTATATGTTCGATCAAATGAAGGGTGCAACGGTGTTCTCAAAGATCTATTTGTCATCAAGGTATCACCAGCTACGGATTAACGAATATCACGTCCCTAAGACCACCTTTAAGATGAGGTTTGGACATTACAAGTTCAATATTTTACCGTTTGGACTGACAAACACCCCAGGGGCATTTATGAGTTTGATGAATGGGGTGTTCCGCGAGTACCTGGACAAGTTCATCCAAGTATTCATTGACAATATTTTGATCTACTTGTGGATGACAAAGGAGCATGATGAGCACTTGTGCTTGGTACTACAGTGTCTGCAAGAGCACAAATTGTATGGGAAGTTGTCCAAATGCTCTTTTTATCAAATGAAGATTCACTATTTAGGGAATGTCATCTTCGGAGAAGGCATCATCATGGATCCAACCAAGGTCGAGGCTATTATGGATTGGCCTGCACAGAAGAATGTCTCAGAAGTGTGTAGATTCATGGGTTTAGCAGGATACTATCAACGGTTCATTGAGGGATTTTCGAAGATAGCAAATCCGATCACGAAGTTGCAGAACAAGAACAAGAAGTTTGTTTGGACCAAGAAATGCGCAGAAGAATTTTGGAGGCTCAAGGAGTTGTTGACAACAACATCGATAATAAAGGTCCCTGACATGGACGCGGACTACTTGGTATGCACTGATGCATCCAAGGAAGGCTTAGGCAGAGTCTTGATGCAAGACGGGCTAGTGATCGCTTACATTTCGAGGAAACTGAGAAGGCATGAGCAGAACTACGCAACGCACGATTTGGAATTGTTAGCCATCGTATATGCCTTGAAGGTTTGGAGACACTACCTTATTAAACAAAAATTTGATCTAAATACTGACCACTGTGTACTACAACACATCTTTACGCAAATCGACCTGAACGCTTGACATCGACATTGGTTGAAATTGCTTAGGGAGTAAAACTTTGAGATTACTTACATAAAAGGAACAATGAACCGAGTGGCAGACGCATTGATTCAGAGACCACACATATTTTCGGTGCTGCCTCTTCAGATGAATCTATGTGAAAAGATTCTAACCTTACAGTGTGACGATGACTGGTACAAAGAGGTCGAGGGTTTTATCGGACAAAACACAATGATGGTACCATGATTTGGAGGATTTTCATTTGATAGCGATGGTTTATTAAGGTTTAAAATCAGATCTACGTACCATCGAATGACGAATTGAGGATTTTGATCCTGAGTCAGGCTCATAGAACAGTTTACATGGCTCACCCGGGAGTCACGAAGATGAGGTCAGACCTTAAACCCTTATTCTTCTGGAAGGGAATGAAGGCACACATATTCAACTATGTGGCTATATGTCTAGAATGTCAGCAAGTAAAGGATAAATATAGACACCCAACATGATTACTACAACCTCACGCTATTCCGGAATAGAAATGGGAGGTTATCTCAATGTACTTTATCGTTGGATTTCCACTAACGGTGAGGAGACATGACTTGATTTTTGAGGTAGTAGACACTCTGACGAAGAGTGCTCACTTTATTATGTGCATACGATGTATCAGGCACCTGACATAGCTAGATTTTTCGTTAGTGAGATTGTGAGGCTGCATGGCGTGCCTAAGAGGATTATATCTGATCGAGGATCGATGTTTACTGGACTAGTTTGGACGAGTTTCCAAGAGGCCTCGGAAACCCAACTTAACTTTAGTACTACATATCACTTGGAGACTGACGGGCATACCGAATGAATGAACTAGACCTTGGAAGACATGTTTCACATGTACGTGATGGACCAACAAAAGCGTTTTGAAGAATTCTTGCCACTAGTGGAGTTCACTTACAACAACAGTTACCAGAGCACCATTAAGATGGTGCCTTTTGAGTTTCTTTATGGACGACCGTGTCAACACCTTTGTTTTGGGATCAGCTTGAGGATAGGGTCCTAGTGGGACCATAAGTGATCCAAGAAATGGAAGAGAAAATGCAAATAATAAGACAACGGATTAAAGAAGTGCAGGATCGACATAAGAGTTATGTCGATGCGCACTGTGTTGACCATAGTTACGAGGGCAACAATCGAGTCCTCTTGTGGGTTAAATTGCATAAGAGTTCGATCAAGTTTGGGAAGGGAGAAAAGCTCTCTCCTAGGTTCGTGGGACTTTTTCAGATTGGGGAGAGAAAGGGGCCCGTGGCCTATTGACTAGCCTTGCCTGATTCTTTGAGGCATATGCACGATGTTTTTCATGTATCTATTTTGAGACATTATATTAGTGATCCTACACATGTTATTGACATGATTTCCTTGTAGGTATCGGATGAGGGGGCACTCACGGATGAGCCGATCCGCATCTTGGATCATCCTGTTTGACAGCTACGATGTCGAATGATAGAGTATTTCAAGGTCCAGTGGGACAATTATAGTCCACACTCGGTGACCTAGGAGGACGCATATGATATGCGCCAGCAGTTTCCATTTTTGTTTGATAGATAGACATATGATACTGTGATACACTTTATTTTGTCATATATAATGTGAAACTTCGGGACAAAGTTTAGACCAAGAGGGGGTGTATGTAACATCCAACTCTAGCACACTGAGTGAACTTATTCTTTAAGGACACTTGCTCGCAAGTTATCCGAATTATTATGCTATTAAAACTTTTGATTTTGATTATGAGGCGTTATGGGTTGATGACATGTTGTTTTACTACATTGACATAGACAGGTGCTATTGACTCAGTTTTACTGAGTGTGCAGGATTATGGACCTCGAGGATAAAGAGGCATCGATGGAACCCCTTGGACTCCAAATCGAGTCAGGGAGTGTACCATTGGATTTTGATTGTTTTACTATGATATTAGTGCATCTGATAAGATGATATGATATGGATATGTTCTGACATGATTTGTTGATGATGCAGGTTGACGATAGCTTTCCGACCAGACTCACATGTGGAGTAAAGGGGTCATGCAAGACTACGAGAGAGGTTGAGGGAGAGGTGTGGACAGAATCCCTACCAGAGCCTACTAGCACTCTCGTCGTGGATCGAACTATAGGTTAAAGTTTACCTAGTTCGAGAGGACCCACGATGCTGTGAGGGAAAACTGCGACAGTCGCTCACGATGATTCTAAGGGGCGCGCAATAAGGTAGGGGCCTTATTCCTTAGAGGCCCTTAGTCTCCCACAAGTTCACCTAGCAGAGTATTGACTTCAGGGGTTTTTTATGTCTACCAACTCAGTCAAGAGGCGACTGGCACCCTTGGAGCACGTAGTGCGTCCTGAAGGGCACATCACGCAAGGGAAACAGATTAAGGCGAGTGACACCCTTGGAGCACCTAGTGCGTCCTGAAGGGCATGTCGCATTGTTGATGATAGAGGAATGAACCTAGATGGCCTTAGGACAAATAACGCGTAAATAAATTTTTAAAACAAATTCCCTAATTAGATGTCGCCCTGTACGAAAATTTAAGGCCTAAGTCTAAACTATGCTAGTGGTAAAATTTTATCTATCTATAAATAATAATAATAATAATAAAAATAAAAACAACACAAACAATAATTATACTCTTCATTAAATCTTATAACACGAAGGGAGTAAGAAATTAAATTGATTCATTAAAAAAATAAAAAATTGTTCGATTAAAATTTAAAAAGGGAATTAATCATTTTATTATTTTATGATAATTTAAAATATATTAATTTAATGAGAAAAGGGAAAAAGGGGGTTAATTTCCACACCTACCTTTTTGAGTTATATATAAAAAGGGGAAAGAGGGAAAAATCTAAAATATTAGGAAACTAGGAAAAGAGGGAAACACAAAAAGAAAAAAAATGATACAAAGGGAAAAAGTGGAAAGTCAAACTTAGTAAAGTATCTACCATTTAAGAGCTTTCTAATTTAAACTGAACTAGAAAATTAATAGTGGGGAAAATCATTAAAACCTGTAAGAGAATTTGGGGACACCTAGGAGGGCTTCTAGGAGTAACTCTAGGTGGGTGAGGGAAATAAAGATAATTAATTAATTAAAGAAATTAATTTATGGAGGAATGAAGGGGATGGGTGACACTTGTAAGGGGAGGAATTTTTAGGAATTAAATTTCAAAAAACTTAACTAAACGAGATTTTTTGAAAGTAAGGAACCACGAAACTCTATATAATGAAGGGAGGATATGGAGGTTGGATCTCTTCTATTTGTGTAACGTTACGCTACAGAATTATCCACTTGACTAATTTAACTTGTGGGAATTGGGATACCCAACACGGTGAGGAGTGGTAGCTCAGACTTGTGAGGTGAACTCGAAGCTAGTCGAAATCTCTGGATAGTGAGTGTGTGGCCCCTTTGCGGCTCGGGGGGCTAAGGGGGAAGAAGAGTACCCCTAGCATTTGTTGGGAGGTACTGGTGAAGTCTCAATGGTCGGTGAGCGGGAGTTGCATAGCACGCACGGGACGTCATTCAGAGTGGGTGATCAGGAAACAGTATGTTGTATTCATTTTTGTATAGTAGAATGTATGAGGACTTATTCTTGGATCTTCTTATTTAATGGAGAATTAAACTGATTTTTTTCTTTAAATTGATGACTGAAACTTTCCTTAGACTAGATCGATGTTTGTTGACTCCCATGGCCTTCATTTTCCCACATGTCTTGACCACCTTATTGTGTTGATTGTGACCTCCATGGTTGTTTAACCTTCATCCCTAGCTCACTAGTCCTCGCCTGAGCAGTCGGTCAGGAGCCTAATCTACGGTCGTCGCCTTAGCGTTAAAAGATCTATGGATCTCAACACCCTGCTTTTCTATGAGAGGATGATGAGCGAAGGACGAATCGGTTAGCCAACTACCCTTGATGTTTGTCCATGGTTTTTTGTTGATTCCGCCATCTGGCAACAACCTCTGCGTGTAGATTATTTGGTGTCCTAGTTGGTTTTCTCTAGGCCTTGACTGATAGAACCCTAATCACTCCAGGACCCTTCCCACTGGATCCTTGTGTTCCTCTTACTGATGTCTGCATTGTTTTGGTATTTTGGCAATGGAAAAACATTTTTTTTTATTTGTTATTCTTGTCTGCGTTGTATTGGTATTCTAGCAATGGAAAAATGATTTGATTCTTTGTCTGCATTTTTATATTTGGTATCCTGAAATGGAAAAACCTTTTTTTTTTTTCTTGTCTGTGTTTTTCACCTTGGTTACTACAGTAATTGCTTATTATTAATGACCGAAAAAATGTAATTCCCTTATGGTGTGTTGTCACAACGATTTTTTTATTATACAATGATAGAAAAGAAAAATGAAATCCCCTCTGGTGTGATGGAACAATGAATTTATTGTTATTTAATGACAGGAAAAATGAAATCCCCTTCTGGTGTGATAGTACAACGTTTTGTTTATCATTTCATGATAGAAAATAGGTAATTTCCTTCGGGTGTGCTTTGCACCATGTTTTTTCCATCTAAAATTGTGACTGTGTTGCTTTAGAATTCACCCACGTTTTCAGCCATTTAAATCACAACTTTACTTGCCATATTCACTACATTTTTTATAATCATAAGTTGACTGTGTTGCTACAATTACCCACGATTTTTCCTTTAGAATGTTTCCAGAGATTGTTGTTAAATTACCCACGTTTTTTCTTTTAAAGTTTGACATAGACTGTTGTTTAAATGCTCATGATTTTTCCATCCAAAACATGACTGTGATTTTTGTTTAAATGCCCATGATTTTTGCCTTTAAAATGTGAAGAGATTGTTGTTAAATTACCCACGTTTTTGCCTTTAAATATTGACATAGACTGTTGTTTAAATGCCCACAAAGTCACCTTCAAAACTGGTGATTGTTTTGTTGTGAATGACCACGGTTGGAATTTAAAAACGGACTTTGTAGACCAACATTTTCAGCATACCTAGTAATAATGGAGCGCCATGCTCACTATGGACCGACTAATTCCATTTAGCATACCCCAGAATAATGGAACGATATGTTTACTATGTCTCCTATTCTATTCAATTTGTTATTTATAAAATTGATTTACTATGCTACCCAGAGCACACCCTCTTCCTTACTTGCTCTACAATACTTCATTTATACACACAGTCAATATGTGCAACAATTAATTCCATGCATAAATAATAGGAAATAGGACTATTATTGTCATTACTTTTCGTTGGCACACACCTTTATGTATGTGATATGTACACAACATAGACGCACACAAACACACAATTAGTCACAAATAATTGTTATAATATAATATTCAATGTATATTTGATACTATTAGAAGATACAAATATGAATACTTCTTTTCCTATGCATGCATACATAGTATTATTGAATGAATTTTTCATTTTCTCTTATCCGTGCTTTAAAAATCATTTGGGCTGTATGAATTTATGCTTCTTAATATTATTTCGGTGGTTAATATGTTGCTTCATTTTGGGTTCATTTAATTAAGTTGACTTTAGATGGTTCCTTAGTTGGGGCCTTACTTTTAAACCTTTAATTGGACCTTTATTCAAGACTTGAAGCTAGCCTTCTCCTTAGTAAGGATTCTTCTTCCTTTAATTTAACCAAAGTTTCAGTCATCCCTGAGTCACTTTGATTTATGTTTAAATTAAGCATTTTGATTCTGGGGTGCCAAGAAATAAATAGATTCAAGAAGGATAAAGTCACTAGTTTACTCTTACGCCCTTGAATAAAGTTGAATTTGAATGCTTTAATTAATTGATTCTCTCGAGCCATTGATTTAGTAGAGATATGAAATCATTGAGTTATTAGACTTCCTGTACACATTAAACTATAATGTGATAAATGATGGTAGTAGACTTTAAACGTCATGCACAAATAAATTTGACATGATGAATGATAGTCTCTCAATGATTAGATTTCCTCACATGTGGATTGATTGGATGTTTTCTTGTGTTTGGGATTTTCACCTTGGATTATGCACTAGAAAAGTAATAAGATTATTGGCACTCGAATATTGATGATATATGATTAGTTATGTGATTGGATCCCATTGTGCGATGAAAATAAAGGTTGGCAGTTACTCGAGCACTACGGGTTATATGGATGCATGTTTATTTGTTAGTTGTGTGTCATTAAACCAATGCTAACACAATGGTTATGCAGACGTTTTTCACTCACGCACAGTGTTTTCAATGTAAGAATGATTGTTTAGACTACTGGTGCTTTTGGATTTATGTAATAAATGACAGCCTTAGACTTTAGTATTCTAGCACGTAATGGAATTTTTATGATAGATGACCATATTTTATGATTGGGCCTTGCACCTCGAGAATAACTCATAAATACCTGGCGCCTTGGTTTAATTTGAATTGTTTTGTGTCATGTGAATGTTGATTCATGTACATTGATTTATTGCGACATTGCATCAATTTTTGTTCATCATTCGTGACGATGATGGGTCATCTTACATCATGATTGGTGTTATGCGTTTAAGTTGTTTCATTTATACATTTCACTGTGGGTCAATGATGTTGTGATTAATTGGGATGTATACTTCCTAACGCAGCTTTAAAAAAAATATATATATTTACTTGTTGTATGTCTCTTTGTCGTTGTAACTGCAGGGATGTCACAACAACAAATAGAAAACAAACAGTGAAACATAGATAGTATATTCACTGTAGTCATCCCCTCAACCTCCAGAATAGATACATCGAAATATGTAGTAGTCGCTTTGCATTGATAGCGAAACTGATAAATGACATCAATATTTCATGTCATGAGTCTTGGTCACATCTCTTTGTAAGACATGAGTGACCTACTTGTGTAGATTTGGTTTTTCTTTGAAATTCATCCAATCAACATTTAATGTAATATGCTTGGCTTTTTAGTCAGCAACTGACTGAATTTCACTTTTTTCGTTCTCTAAAACAACCAAATTCAACACTCACTTTTGATATGGCTTCTCTTCCAAACCATAGACTCTTATCATAGTAAACTGCCCTAAAAGGAACCCATCTCCCACTTTGGTGTTGTTTTTCAATTGCAGTGACCCTTTGACTAAAGGAATAATTATAACAAATACTTCATTTTGGATAATAAATTTTAATATAAAAATAAAAAAGTTTACATACTACAAAAAACCTTCACTGGTGACATGATCTATTACCATAGGCAACCACTCAATGGTTGGGAGAGCAACCAGTTGGTTGGTCATTCACCATACTAGACTTAAAATAACCTATATGTGAGTAGTTTTGATGGATTAACATATGGATCAAGTGAGACCGGTACCTGAATGACCTGGTACCCCTAAAATTTAAAAATTGTTGGTGCATTGTATTTTCCAAAAACTTGCAGAAGTCAAGCTTTATGAAGGTTTGATTCTCGAGGTGTGACAAGGATACTAGGAAACCAAAAAACAATGATGTGCATTATAAAACTACTATAAATACAAACAAACTTTGAAACATAGGCAATATATTCACTAAATGCATTCCCTCAGCCTCCATAACAGATACACCGAAACATAGGTAGTATATTCAATGTTATAACATATTACTATAACATATAATTACATTGTAATATGTTATAACATATTACAATGTAATATGTTATATAGTAATATATGTTATGACATATTACATTGTAATATGTTATGACATATTACACTGTAATATGTTATGACATATTACACTGTAATATGTTATGGAAAATATGCATTAATATAGCACAACAAATAGAATACAAACAATGAAACATAGGTAGTATATTCATTGTAGTCATTCCCTCAACCTCCATAACAGATACATAAGAATATGTAATAGACACTTTTCATTGATAGAGAAACTGATAAACGACATCAATATTTCATGTCATGAGTCTTGGTCACATCTCTATGTAAGACATGAGTGACCTACTTGTGTAGATTTGGTTTTTCCTTGAAATTCATCCGATCAACATTTAATGTAATATGCTTGGATTTTTAGTCAACAACTGACTAGATTTCACTTTTTTCAGTCTCTAGAACAACTAAATTCAACACTCACTTTTGATATGGCTTCTCTTCCAAACCATAGACTCTTATCATAGTAAACTGCTAAAAAAGGAACCAATCTCCCACTTTGGTGTTGCTTTGGAATTGTAGTGACCCTTTGACTAAAGGAATAATTATAACGAATACTTCATTTTGGATATTAAAGTCTAATATAGAAATAAAAGAGTTTACATACTGCAAAAAACCTTCACTTACATAAAAGAGTTCAAATGATCTCTTACCATGGGAAACCACTCAATGGTTGGGAGAGCAACATGTTGGTTGTTCATTCACCATCCTAGACTTAAAATAACCCAAATATGAGTAGTTTTGATGGATTATCATATGGATCAAGTGAGACTGGTACCTGAATGACCTGGTACCCCTAAAATTTAAAAATTGTTGGTGCATTATATTTTCCAAGAACTTGCAGAAGTCAAACTTTATGAACGTTTGATTCTCAAGGTGTGACAAGGCTACTATGAAACCAAAAAATAATGATATACATTATAAAACAATTATAAATAGAAACAAACTTTGAAACATAAGCAGTATATTCACTGAAGTCCTTCCCTCAACTTCCAGAAGATACACTGAAATATGTAACAATCTCTTTGCATTGATAGCGGAACTGATAAATGACATCAATGTTTCATGTCAAAGCCTCATTTACACAAGAATTTGAGCTAATATATAATTGACCCCTTTTAATGATCTATTACCCTTTGTATTTACACAAGCATTTAGTTGAAGATGAGCTTCTATTAACCTTTGGATAAGATACTAGTTGAAGATGGTGATGTATTACCCTTTGTATTTACAAAATCATTGGAATCACCTAAACAAGTCCTGGTTGTCCACGAGGTTTCTGATAGGATGGATCTAACAAAATGATTCAAAGGCCATTCCCAGCCCCTGTGTCAACGGGCTCACTAGAAGAAGGCTAGTAAGAATATAAACAACGCTTTATAACCGCATATAAATGAATGTTTAGCAGCGTCAAATCATATAATCACAGACGCTTAGTATATAAAAAGGTCCATCATAAATAGAATTCCAACAACTTGCAATCATATAATACATTTTCTATATTCATGCTCCCTCCAAGTGTAATATAGAGCTGTTGATACTTAGTGCCATTGCTTTGTAGATGACAGATTTATTCCATCCAACCAAACATGGCGTAAAGTTAATTATTGATTGTCATGGAGTGTGCTCCATACCTATTGGATGCATGAAATCTAATTTCCCATATATATAAACGCTACTCTGTTACCACACTTTGACCCATGTACTATTGGTGTATTTACCAAGGTTATTTGTGATAATATTAAGGAACCAAAATATATTTGAAATGGACATGGGTAGTGGAGTTATGAATCACCCTATTATAATTGTGTCTAACATAAACAATATTTCTATTAATTTTGTCTTATTTTTTTTTCTTTCTTCATAATTTTTGTTGGTCAATGTTGGAGATATTAACTCGTACTTGTATTTTGCTTAAATTTTCATGAATTTCCAAAGGATATATATTGAGGAGAGATGTTGACATGGGATTTTTCAAACATTCCTCGCAAATTATCTAGGCTCTCCCAAGAAGGAAGAAGAGGAACTCCTTATTTGACTAAGACTCTGAATGACCAACAACAATCTCGTCAGAGGAGATTTTCAAACGAATATGTGAATAGATCAACTGCAGAATGTTAACAAACAAGTGTTATAGATGAAACCTTCTTAGATAAGTTACGCATTGACACTCCTACACCTAAGAATGTAGGCAATACCTCAGGAGAAAAGAATATTTCTGGTAATTTTCTTTGATATTGTTTATTTTTGTTGTATTTTTGTGTATTTAAATTTATGTCAAGTTAAATGTTGTAATTACTTTCAAATATGTGTGTAAACAATGATTTTAGAGCAAGGGATGACAATAAAAGAGAGAGTGGTTGTCACAAATTTTCTAATGTTGTTGCAGAGGGTGAAGGTGGATTTAGGAGGCCGAGTTATCAATAAACAAAAGATTACATGCCTACATCCACCTATCCTTCGAATGTTGGTGATGAACTTCTCTAGGAAGGGATTACTGAAAAAATGACCTTTGAGCGATGCTCAGTTGTTAAAAGGAGGTTGGAAAATGTTTTGGTTGTCTTGGAACCCCCTCAGGAGAGTAAACAAAACTTGTAATTTTTTTTGCATTCAATGAAAACTTTATGGACACATATCAAAAGATGGGGCCAACCACTGATAGTTTTGTCGATCTAATGAGGTGGTGAAAGTCAGATGTGATGGACCCTAATAAATGGGAGGCAGTAAAAAATGAAGTTTCAAAAGAAGACACAATTTCAATGTTCAATTTCAAATATGGGTCAAAGCGGAAGATGTTGAAGGTTCAATATTTTAAGCACCCCGACATTGCAATACATCTGTATAACAGATTTTTGGCTTCATATGGGAAATTTCCATGGAACGATGAGGTTCCACACTATTTTGCAAGACACTTTTATGTAGAGTTTTCATGCATATGGACCATGATTATACTATTCTACCATCCAATTATTATGGGACTTGTAAAGGACGAAAATATGATCGCAAAGGGGCATATCGAAATGCGACATTGTCGAGGCCTTCACAACCTTTAGTACCTCTCCAAACAGGGGCATTTACTTCACATTCAGATTTGCGATCTACATCAGAGATTGGAAAAGAGGCTAGGAATTCAATTGGGGAAAATTTGGAAGCGAGTTTTTATGGTGTTGATGTTGGCATGAATCGTCAGCGAGCAGAAGCCAATTTTCGGGCCATATTTGTTTATAAAATAGATGTAGAATTAGATACCATGTCAGTAGAAGATCTTAAGGAGTATGCAAAATTTTGTAGTGATGGTTGGAAGAATGTCATTCAAAATGATGACCCGAACAACAGATTGGTATGTGTTCTAGTTAGTAAATTTTTGACGCATTTTAGGATAGTTTACTTCTAATTCTGGATTTAGATATCATTTTATCTATAGAAATAATCAAGTTTTTATTGTCATTAATTTGCAGTTTGGAGATATGTTAAATGAATCTTCAGTAAATAGAGGACATGATTCCAGAAGTTTAAATTTGGATGGGTTGAATAAGGTATGTGTTTTATAATATCCATAGATGAACACTTTAGTTGTTCAATCTCCAATCTTTTGAATAAGAGATCAACAATATCTATAATTTTGTATAAATGTGAACACATTGAATCCTAGATTTAGTTCTTAGTTGTGTTGTTCACAGATCCATATTCCATCTCCTACTACTTGGAGAGGCCTGTCACAATTCTCATTGGGAGAGTTTGAAGAGGGTGGGAGTTCACATGTATCATTTAATGTGTTATAATCATTTAAATTTAATTTTCAAATTTTCATATTTGAAATGTGTTATATAGGGTAATCTAGAGAAGAGAGTACCTGAGAGTGTGCTTGGGAGGGAGATTGGGATTGAGGAGGAAGCACCTAGAATTGGGAAGGATGTGTTATTTTTTGCTCTTATCAATTTTTTGTTTTCTCAAATTTTTAGTTTAGCCTTTCCTATTCAATGCTTTGATCAATTATTTTGAAATATATAGAACCCCTATATAATCTTATCATTTTCTTAAATGGTGTACATTCAAACTTATTTAAGTTTAGATCATGATGAAGACCTAATTTTGAACTTGAACATTTAATTATTTGAGAACAGACTCTATCCCACATCAGAAAAGGGAAAGTTTCTAAATTTTCTTTGATTGCATTCCTTGATTTATTTTCCAAGAATGGCATAGTATGGACATTTTTGTTTTTTACATACAACGAAGTGAATTCCTTCTTGCCAGGGTATTTTCAGACTCTTAACTAAATTGGTTACTAACCACAAAAACCAACATTCAAGTAGATTTACAAATAAGTTATGCATATGTATATCTGAGCTAGCTCACACATAATTTCAAAGAGAATTTGATTATATGTAATATGAATATATCCCAAAGATGAAAGTTTTAAATGGTTTTTGAATAATTACTTAATATACATGTGCATATTTGTGTTTTCTTCATGTACATGAAAGATCATATGAGAACATCTATTCCACCACAGAAAGAGGAGATAAGTATTTTCTGGAAGAATGATTTTTAAAATGGATATTTGTGAACTTTCATAGATATAATTAGTCTTTTGGAAGAAAGGCTTAATATGGAGATTTATGAGTCCTTTAATTTGAAAGGGCATTATGGAATTTGATTATATGACCATTGCAGAAGATGAGAGAAGTATTTTACTACTGAGGATATTAGTATTTTATTGCTGAGTAAATAAAATCAAATAACATCACCTGGGATGAGAATTTCACCTGAAGGATTTGGGACTTTATCCACAAGGAGATAAGTATTTCATTGGAAGAATGACTTAATATGGATATTTGTGAAATTTCTTCATACACAATGTTATCACATATAGTTTTCAAGGGAAGCAGGTCATCTGAATTCGTGGTATGCATAGGAAGCGTCCGAGCACAAAATGCAGAGCAACTCATTTCAGGCTTAAAATACAACTAACAAGATCAATTTTCAACGACGGAAGTCACCTATGAAGTTCAGATCGACGGTTTGCAGGAATCAAGGGTTCGAAATATTGTTAAAGATTGTTTTTCAAAGAGTTGAAGTCCCGAAGTGGCCAAAGGCTCGAAGTGAATATGATTCGTTTATCAACAATAGCCACGTGTCCTTAGATCCATAGCTCTGGGTAAAAGCACAGAAGGTAAGCAATATTCGAGTTTCGATTTTCCTAGAGCCTGGAGACCCAAAGGATCTCAGTCATTGATCTCAGAAGGGCCACGCGTCATCAAATCCATAGCTTTGGGTAAAATCAGACGAAGGTGAGAAAGGTTGGTGAAACCTCATCTCATCACTTAAATGGAAAGCCAGGATGGACTGTCAGCAAGTCGGTTCTTCTACAGGTTCCTACTAAAACACGTTTGTGTCTGACAAAAGATTGCATTTGACAAAATCTTGCATCTAACAAAAGACTGCATGCACAGTCTGCCAGAGAGCATGCAGACGCAAAGCCTTGAATGCAAAGACTCAAGCACACCTTTGTTGCTAGTGGTGAATTGTTTTAAGTATGTAGGATTCATTTTGATATTTTGTAATGGTCGATGGTTGAGCTAAGCTCCCGCATTGTAAAGTTTTGATGGAAGCTCTGGTTATCTGTTATGTAATAGGATTTGAAATTTCTTGTTTACTATAAGTTAGCTTCTTTCCATCTCTCTATAAAAGCTGTGTTATAACACTTGGGCATGGAGGATCTAGTCGAGGGTCATATGTTGTTATTATGAAGGTTTGATTTCAGCAGTATTGTGACCATTTTTAATCAATTAGTTTTGTTATATTTTTCCCTCTCAAACTGAATATCTCGAGCATGGATGATCCATTCGAGTTGTTGTAGATGCATCGTGATGTATGTTTTATCATTGTGTTGTTATGACTGTGTTTATTAAATATACTTCAGTGTCTGAAACTTTGAATCCAAGAGGATATTGTGTTTGAGTTTTTCTTCCTTAGGCTGCTGGAATACCTGATGTCCATAGAAGACCTCTATATTATCCTCACCAATTCTTCCTTCTATTAAATTTAATCCAACTTACTGAATGAATTTGAATCAATACCTCATTTGCCTATGGATACTAGTCTAGTTTGTTGAGTTAAAGCGATATCATCTTAAGTTTGTGCCCATTCGACCCCCCTTAAATTTATTCATTGTGACATACAAACTGATGGGTATTGGGCTTACCTCTCCTGCAATTAGGAGGTGACTTCTAGTTCTAACACATAGTTCTATATTTATTTTTAGATTATTATCTAACTCTAACTCTGAACACAAATTTTTTTTTACCAAGAACACAATTTTTCTCTTTAAATTTTTTTAAGATTTTAGATAAGATTTTACAAATTGTTTAAATCATGTATTCTTAATGTGAAGAGTAACTATCTCAAATCTGTTTAACTATGGTTGTATATGTTATTATTTCTTATTGTTTATTTAATCTTTAGTTAATGTATATATGCTAATATGTGTTATTTGTTGTTTTATTGTTGTTTTTTATTGTTACAGATGTCTAAATTATATTTGGTGGAAAATATGTTTATATTATATTTGGTGGGAAAGAGTATGTTGGAGGATGAGACTTAACTCTTTTGGTATGTATGTCAATTTTGTTTTAATCACAATTTTTGAATTCTATTTTATTTTGCATGTTTGAATTATAAATTTTTAATTTTTGAATTATGTTTTTTTTGCAGGTTTGAATTGCAGGTATGAAGTGATATGTCTTAAAGAAATGGTTTAGAGTCCAAAATTTTGGAGTTAAATGTCTTAGTTTTTTTTATCATCCTAA
Organism: Picea engelmannii; assembly: GCA_009831015.1. Taxonomy (NCBI): domain Eukaryota; kingdom Viridiplantae; phylum Streptophyta; class Pinopsida; order Pinales; family Pinaceae; genus Picea; species Picea engelmannii. Next base: position 903,906 of record ML778347.1, read on the forward strand.
AATGGATGTGGAACCTATGTATTTGGCAGTGTAACTATTCAGATTTTGATTATAATATATGTGTGTGTGTGTGTGGAATTCAAAATATCAATTTGTTGTCTCATATTTGATTTCTCTTATATTGTTAAATAAGATATTGTTAATTTGTGTTAATTTCTCAAAATATCAATCTATTGTCTCAAATTTGATTTCGCAAATGCATTAAATTAAGCATCAAACTCTAAATACTTTTCTACTATGTATTAATTTAAATGCTTCCTTTTATGTTCACCATGAACTGTTAAAAAAAACATGATAAAGTTCAACATATTTCATTGTGGACTATTCTTGGGCCTATGGGGATTGATAAAATTCAACATAAATATGAACTCTTGGGCCTATCCTACTATGTATTAATTTAAATGCTTCATTTTATGTTCATTGTGGACTGTTAAAAAACACATGATAAAATTTGACATGTTTCATTGTGGACTATTCTTGGGCCTATGGAGACTGATAAAATTCAACATATTTCATTATGGACTGATAAAATTCAACATAAATCTGAACTCTTGGGCCTATCCTACTATGTATTAATTTAAATGCTTAATTTTATGTTCATTGTGGACTGTTCAAAAAAACATGATAAAAATCAACATATTTCATTATGGATTGTTCTTGGGCCTATAGGGACTGATAAAATTCAACATAAAGATGAACCCTATCTTACTATGTATTAATTTAAATGTTTCCTTTTATGTTCACTATGGATTGTTCAAAAACACATGATTAAATTCAACATATTTCATTGTGGACTGTTCTTGGGCCTATGGGGACTAATAAAATTCAACATATTTCATTGTGGACTATTCTTGGGCCTATGGGGACTGAAAAAATTCAACATAAATCCGAACTCTTGGGCCTATCCTACTATGTATTAATTTAAATGCTTCCTTTTATGTTCACTATGGATTGTTCAAAAACACATGATAAAATTCAACATATTTCATTGTGGACTGTTCTTGGGCCTATGGGGACTAAAAAACTTCAACATATTTCATTGTGAACTGATAAATTCAACATAAAGCTAAACTCTTGGTTCTATGGGGATTATTATTACTCCTTTCCTACTTTTCCATAAAAAAAAATGATGTTTGCAGGAGATTCCAAGGTCACTATCTACTGGATAAATTCCAAATCCAACCTGAACCTGATATATCTCAACAACTAGAAAGACAAGACCAAAAGCTTAAATAATAGATTTGAATCTATCAAATTTATGCACGTGCATAGGCAGTTCAACAAAGTAATAGACAAGATCAAAAACTTAAATAATAGATTTGAATATATCAAATTTATGCACATACATAGACAGTTCAACAAAGTACATAGATTTGATTCTAATAGAATAACAGTGAAACTGTTCTTTTCGCGTGAAAAAAAGAAAGAAAAGGAACTAAGAAAATTAGTGTAAGAATGGATTAGAAGACATAGAATGAAAGAATCACTTGAACAAATGGAGTAATGAGGAAATCCTCTATAATTATTACAAAGTAAGAGAGACACACACAAGGGGATCTACACACACTTGAATTTGAACCTAGGACATTTACATGGTCTTTATCATTTCGATATTTTTAGAGAGACATGGTCTCACATTTACATCAAAATATCAATTTACATCAACATATCAATGAAAGGTTTTAATGGTCTTTGAATTCACCTTCTTTCTCATCCGAACAACTATGAGAAAACTACAAAGATGATAACAATAGCTAATAAAAGCACAAGAAGAGATAGAAGAGATATTGAGATCACTCATGTAATGTTTTGTCTTGTCTTGATTTTACTTGCACTGTGTTTATTTATATAAAATATTGGATGAAATAATTTCAATATACTGTTTTCTTGATTTCAAAAAAATCATAAAATTTTATAGTTTCTTATGAAATTTCACAATGAAATATTCAAGAAAATGTGAAATAAAAATTATAGTTTCTCACTTGTAATTTAAATTTTGCTTGATTTGGAAATATGGTTGAAAATAGTCAAAACAAGTCATCGAATTTAATATAAGTCCAACAATGAAAATAGTCCAAACAAGTCATCAAATTTAATATAAGTAAGCGATCTTCATTAAAATTTATAATTATATTCATAAATACATGTACTTTCAATGAAAAATAAAAAAATTTGGAATGTACATGTGCCACTTGTTTAAAAACATCGTAATGGTATTCCATCTTCAATTATTCGTTCATGATTTACTTTGGACATTTTTCCATTTTCTAACTTTTTTTTTTAACTTCTATTAACTTTATGTGCATTGCACATACCAAATGACTATATTGACAAATTGTGACATCTGACCGGTAGTCTTGAAAGTGAGCATGAGTATCGGTTTGATGGATTTCTTAAAAACAATATCATTTCAATACAATGGATCCTCTTTCATATATAAAACCGTTATCATCAAAATCTTCTAATAGCCTCATCTTTTGTTCTGTGTATCGCATCAAATGATATTTCAAGTTTTTAGTGTTGTCTACAAGTGAAACCATGGAAAAGACATCTCCTACAAATAATTGGATATATTGGACAACAAATAGTTCGTGTTAGATTATCACACAAGTGCATCTAGAAGTTATTTGAAAAAATTTAAACATAAAAATTGTCTTCTTTAACAAGATCATAAACTCTATCGCCATCAACTGACACGATAGTTTCATTTGATTCCATATCCTCTGAGCTTGCAAGTGGCATTTTCCCTTTTACATTAAGTTCAGTATGTCTCCAAGATTTAACATATTCTTTATTTTTTGTTTTCGCAAATATCTATGGATTATGTGTCCTCTATGCAAACTAAACAAAAACAAGACTCATTTCTTCTATCAAATGACAACACATTTTGATAACGTTTTGTTTTAACTAAATGTATTTTTTGTGTCCCATGTATTGTACTGGTGTCATATGGGATTGATCTATTTACATCTTGTATTCCAACATACCAAAAAAAACTGCACAAGACAAAAACTTGTTAACTTGAAATATCTCAAGAAAATGATGGAAGATTGAATATAAATTTGAACACGTTCAAATAAAAATATCTTGTGTACATGTGTAACATGTATATATAGACACACTTGCGCACATCCCTTGAAAGATTATATTGACGGCTTAGCGCCATTTTGCACCATTCAACAACTTGTTCAGCGGATTCAAATTGATTGGCATCAGGGTTCATCTAATACCTTCAAAGTGCTCATTTTACACATGCCCCTGCACCTTCGTGCTCTCATTTTCCATGACCATTCTCAAAAAAATTCCAACAATGTGTAATGTTTGATATTTTATGAAGACGACATAACCAATAGAATGATCGTGAATATTTGAACTGACCCTCACACCCATCTGACCATATCCAATTTCAATCGAATCTGATTTTCCATTCTTTCAATGAATCATAAAATTTACCAGAACAATGTTGTACATAATGTGTGTCGTGTACTCGATCATCACTTATATAAAAGTGATATTCTTTAATAACATGTTGATTGTCATTGGTTCTTTCTATGTTATCAAGACTATGTTGAGCATGTATATATAGAACGTGGACAAATATCATGACTTCATCAGAATGATAATATTCACTCTATATTTATTTTTGTGCAGTGAATGTGTAATTCTCTACAAAATCAACTACAGACAAAATTGTCCCTAGCGGAAACACTTCATGAGATTGTATGAATTTTAGGTCTTTCCAACAATCTCTATGTAAATGCTTGGTGTATCTATAAATTTCTTCCTCAAACTTCTTCAAAAAATCTATCACACAGATTTTATTTACTCTCAAATCAATCCTTTTGGAAATAACATTTGAAGAATGTGGAGACATGTTGTTGATATATTCATATCTCTTCCAATTGATTGTTATATTAGAAAATGATTGATCATTCATATCAATATGATACTTTGAATGAAACAAACTTAGATTTTCACAACGATCACATTTTTTTCCACCAACACATTTGTTTTTGTAAAATAAATCATCACATTCTCTTTCACATAGAATTTCAGATATAAAAGCACGAAATGTGGAAGGAGGAGATGAATTTGGCCATAATATTTACCAAAAAAAAAAAAAAAGTGTCGTAATACAACTCAAATTCCACATGATAACGACAACAACAAGTGTCACGAATAGTGATGGGTCTAACAAACCATGGTTTTTGTTGCAAAAATGTATTGATGGAAATTTCAACTCCTTTGTGCTCTTCTTTGAACTTATTGAACAATTATATTTGTGCCATTGGAATATATGTTTTGGATGTTATTCATATTGTTTTCATGCTATTCTTCGTCGCAACACATCCCTTGTATGTGATAAAACACGAGATTATACCAACCAAAAATTATGGGCCAATTCTTTAACATTTTCTACAAGTCTATCTTTGTAGGGTTGTCTAGAAATCATTGTCCAACAAGCCAATTCATCATTTGCATCTATTTGTAATCGGAATTTTCTATGTTTGTGCAATGTTTTTCTTGATGTTCCCATCATTTTTTTCATGTGTCGTATCAAACGATATTTTATATTGCTAGATGAAACAATTGTTGTTTGTATCACTATACGTGCAACACTAACATCTTTTTTTCGAGATTTTCCAAAAGCTTTTAATACACAAGTTATATTGTTAAAGACATTTTGTTTCACCTTTGTATCCTTTGATGACTTTTGAATACCCAATAATGATGTAGATTCTTTTAACTTTCTTGACTTTATTAGACAGAGTAAAAGTTGAGCTTGTACTGTTATTGATTCATCTTTGAAAAACGTATTATACATATTCTTAGTTCAATATCTTATATAATGCTTAGCTTTTTTCTTCCCAAATTTGTCAGTACCAACATTTTATAATATTTCATCATCAATGTAGATAGATTCTCCAACATATTTCATTTTAAAGTTTATATTAGAAAACAAAACCCGAACATAAATTCACTAAACTATATATACAAGTGTTCATCTTGTATTATCTAAATTTATGTACATACCTATAGGTGTCTTCTACTTCAATTTCGGTTTCGACGTCTTCTACTTCAATTTTGGTTTCAACGTCTTCTTTGACATTTTGAGACAAATCCATTATGTTTTTTTGAAAAACAACAAATTGTAATTACAAACAATTAAATTAAACAATATTTTAAATTTGAATTCTATACTTTTAATATAGAAAATATCTGCATGCAGACCTAGTTGGACTTCTTCTTGTTGAAAATCTCTATTTACATTATCATTGTTTCTTTCTTCAATATTTTCACGCTCTCGTTTTTTTCTCAAATAATGCTCTTTCCTTTGTTTGTTATGGAGAGTATCATCTCGAGTGCGATCAAATTTTCTCTTGCGCAAACTTTTGTTTCCCGTGACTTTTATAGTTATCTATAAAAAATATGTTCAACAAAGACTTCACCTTGAAAAAATGCTCAACATTTATCTTTCAACATATAAATTGTTATTCCAATAAAAACTTTAACAAACATCAATTACTTTATTCAACAAAAACAAAAAATATTACTTGAAACTTTGTTTAGGTGCTCTAGGAAACCATCAAACAAGCGATGAATTGTGTTAAATTTGTTCGGCTGAAAGTGTATTTATATGATTTGGCGTGAATTCAAACGATACAATGTGTCTTTTCATTTTTTCCGACTGACAGAATTCACTCAACCATATTTCAGCCAAAACAAAGTTTTTTCGACTGAAAACCTTGGAAACCGTTTAGTTTTGACGGTTTCCATTAGAACTTAGTCTTTTGACCGAAAACAAGAAATTGGGACTATAAACAGAAACCAGAGAATTGCCCCAAGCTTACCTAAACTTTGGAGGTTGCAAACTTCTGCAAATACTCAGAATTGGGTTTCACAAATGACACCAACATTCATTATTTTTATCTAATTTTATTTTTTATTTTTTAAAAATCACTGCATAATATTTTCAACAGACATTATGATTTAGTGAAATGAAATATTTGTATCTCTAAAAATACACAATGAAAAATTTAGAAAAAATTATATTCATAATCCTTAAACTCTTCTTTTCAAAAGGGTATTTTTAGATTTTATTTTTAAGTAAAAATTAAGATAGATACAAAGTGGAGTAAAACATGTGTCTAAAATCTACAACGTTTTTAGCATGGTCAAATTCAAAAAATTCTAGAAATTATAATATTCATCTGTTAGATTCAAAATTATAGTCATAATAAAATAGAGTCTCTGTAGATTGTTGCGGTATATTTCATTTGTTAAAAACATAAGTTTAATAATAGATACATTGTTTGAGGAAAAAATAACTCATTATCATTCCTTTCATGTTTAAGGAACATACTGTTAAACAATTGTCAAATTGACATATCAAATCTTAATAAAAATAATTTGAAAAATGGTCATTGGAAAGCTAACAAAATTCTTCACAAGTTTTGTTTTTACTGTAAAATGAAATTATAAATAAAAAAAAATAGTTTTGTATGCCAGAAGTTGAAGAACTTGTGAAAATATAATCTTTTTTTCTCATAAAACAAGCAAAATAGACATCCATCTTCATGATTTCACCCTTACCTTTCTTGAGGTTTCATAAACCAAATTTGGTCTTAGCGATTGTCATTTAATTATTTTAAAAGTATTTCTCATAAAACTTTTTATAATCTTTCACTTTACATTATTTAATATAGTAATTACCTAAAAAAATTATTTAAAAAAAAATTAAAAATAAAAATTTAGGTAAATGTGATTTAGTCGTTTTATTTATACATTATTTAATATAGTAATTACTTAAAAAATTATTTAATAAATTTTAAAAAATAAAAATTTAGGCAAATGTGATTTAGTCATTTTATGTATGTTTTATTTATACTTGAATGATGTACTCATTAATCAGCAAATTCAAAATTATTTATATGTTAATTAAATATACAAAAATATATTTTGCATTCCATTTAATATAAAAAAGTATTTAATTTTATTATTCAAATATAAAATACTACATTTTTGTTTATATTCTAGCGGAATATAAACAATCTCCATAATAAAAAATTCACAGATATTTATTTTTGTATTTTCCATAATTATATAGTGAATTATATAACAAGGTTTTTTAAAGAAAGTAACTTTAAAGTATATAGTTATTAATTAGGATTTCAATATTTTAGTTATTAGTTATATGTATTATTTTAATATATGTAAATGTTTATATATATATGTGTGTGTGTGTGTGTGTGTGTGTGTGTGTGTGTTTTCTTGATTTTGTGTCATTTTGTGTCATTATGGATGGGTTTAGAGAAATGATGTGTAAATGGCATTGGAATAATATTTAGAGAAGTGATGGTATTTTACATGTGTAAAGATTTTGAAGAATGTTGGGTGTATTTAGGTGAAACTCCTTATGAAGGTGTATGTAAAGGTTTTACCCTAACCTTCCTACTTTAATTTACATAGGAGTTAGTTAATTGTTATATGTGGTCATGTTCCTTGAATAAGGTCTATTGGATAGTAGTGGATACTTACTTAATGTAAAAGGTTCTACTTTATGAGGCTCAATAGTTAGTTGGTACCCATTATCAACGGGACCACAATTTGTCAAGTTTTTTCTATTGAAAATATATTTGAAGAGATAGCAGACTATGGAATGTTTGTCTTTTCTTGTTGTATTTGGACCTCTTCTTGGTGAAAGGTCACCCCACCTTAAGAGGCAAGTGAACATTGTTTCGTTCTTCAAATTATCTCAATACAAGAGTATCTTTTATATATTTCATAGTATTTTCTTGCATATCTAGTTACTACAATCATATTCTATGTATACTTGGTTGTGTTTTAATTTTAAGGGTTAAAGAACACTACAAATTGTATCAGATCTCTTTCCTAATCCAACACACCTCCAAATTTTAGTAGAATTTATTTGGGGGACTAGAGACATATCTGCCATCTTTAAATAACACAATGATATGTGGTTCAATGGGAAAAAATGTGGTTGGGGAAGAATTCACACATGAAATACAAGTGGAATCACTTTGTTGGAAAACCTTGTACCTCTATTAGAATCTTTTCGATTAGTATCACATTAGATATCACCTATATATGGAATCTCACTTCCATGTACCTTTGGGTATATAGGAAGTTACCAAGGCATACCTAAAACTGACTCTAGCTAAATTGATTGTCCATCTTGTTGCTATAGTACACATGTGTGCATTCCGATTAGAATGTCTAGGGCCCTGATGACACCACTTAGAATATATAGGACTATGAATTAATACACGTGTGCATCAATTACCACCGCTTATGCATTGATGATTTGAGTAGTCTTTTTCCTATCCTACTTGCAAACATCATTTACATATACCTCCTTTGGATTCTTCAAAAAAAACATGTGTTAACTTGTACATGCCCTAACAAATATGAAATACGCATATACGTGAGTTTCTCTAAAGAGAGTCATGTACATGTCATTAAATGCTCAAATAAAATTTCACATAATTAAACGTTCAGTTACGAGTTTGTCAGTTTCCTAACTCCTTTTACCCATACACATCCATCTCCAATTGTTTGTGGATGATATAAATAGATCATGAGTCATGAGGAGAGGATAAATCATCATTGAATCAAATTCATGCTAATTGAAACTTTCCTTGTCTGTAAACCCTTTTGTTCTCATTGATTTCTTTGTCCTCGGAATTGGAAACCCTCATTTCCAATCATTTCCATGTGTCTCCTTATCTGACCAAGAAATCTTTCTCGATCTTATTTGTGTATGTTTGTGCATTGGATTCATAGTTTCTTCATATAGTCAGTAGCTTGGGTGGAGGGACCTGGAATCCGTTCAAGGAGAAGTGTCACAACAAGTGAAGGTGAAAACTACCCCTCAAAATTGTTGTTAATCAATAAAGATACTCTTTCCTTAAAAATTATAGTATTCTTTGTGTATGTTAATTGTATTTAAATATTTATTTACTAAGAATACTAGTTGTTTCAAATATTTCTATTTTGATCAAATTTATAGGCGTTACTCATGAAATAACTACCTTTTTTTTTGTAGTCATGCTCTTGAAAGTCTTGCAGGTTTACAAAGGAGAAACTTGAGAGCAGAGTGAAAGATCCAATTTTGGGATCTACATCAATCATTGGACTCCAAGTAATTCTTTCTTCTTACATTATCAACAATTAATTATTTTATCAAGGTAGTTGTAGATTCTTGTTTTCTTTCTTTTGAAATTGTTTGTTCTTTAAATGGTCAACTATCTGTCATAGCTCTGACCCATAGCTATAGATACTTTTTATTGTAACAAAACTGATGAATCCACTAGGGAGGTCTCCTTTTTCGGTTAATATATGATGCTTTCATAGATTTTCTTTGGTTTTCTTGATTTATTCTTGATTTTACTGTTGAGTTCAATCTTTTAGAACTCAGGCATTTATTTTCAATCCTTGAGTCTAGTATTTTTCTTTATTTTTCTTGAAATTCTAGGTGTTGTACACTTTGTTATTTAATAACACAACCATACATATATTGGTTTTATAAGGGAAGCGGACATACATATGCTCCTCTCCTTGGTGAAAGGCACATTCGTGTCCTATTAAGAGGTATTTTTTCCTTTTTGCTTGGTCTTGTCTTGGTATTTGAGGGTCCTCATGGGCTCTCTTGGTTTATATCTATTTCCTCAATGGTCTCAAAAGTCACTCTTGGTTTATAAAAATAAAAGAAAAAAAAAATTATTTTATTCTTATATGGTTGTGATTCATTATTGGATTTGCTCTTTGTTTTGCATTGTTTTTTTGTCTTTGTTTCTATCTCTCTTGTGCATTTAGTGTTTTAGGATATAGACCTTGGATTTGCTCTTTGTTTTGCATTGTTTTTTTGTCTTTGTTTCTATCTCTCTTGTGCATTTAGTGTTTTAGGATATAGACCTAGATTTTTCCATGTTTTTCTTGGGTTTTGAGGGTGTACACACTATTTCCTTTCAAAAAAAAATCATACATTCTCTTATTATTAAATATAAAAGTGTGTACATATGCTTTGTATTAAAGACAAAACCGCGTACATGCGTTCCTTGAAAGAGGCAAAAGTGCGTACAACTACATAAGTGTTTTTTGGAAATATAGGTCATATGCACACCCTATAGAAGGATAAGTAATGTTCATAAACTCCCTATAGAAGGAAAATTTTCATACATAATCTCATATATGCTACTTTCAATTGAGAAATAGGAATATACCTCCTAAAAAGTGGATTTTATGGTTGCATTTTTAGCCTTTTTGAGCCTCGTTTTGACTTTTTGGGGGGGTCCTTTTTGGGGAGTTTGTTAATGAAAATTATTGTGGGTTATATATATTTTGTAAAGCATCAAAAATGAAAAGAAAATAAAGTTTTTAAATCCTTATTTGGATTCTTCTTATTTCTTGGATTGCAGAACTATAAGACTAGTTTTTTTCTCACGGTCTTGGTTTCCTCATCATTGTTGCGGTTATCTTTGAAACTTGAGTTTGTATTTGAGTTAGATACTGTTATTTTGTTATTTACTTTGATTTTTTAAAATTAAAAAACAAATTTCTTTCTTTTAGCATATTTTGTTAGTTTTTTCTTTAGTAGAAAGAAGAAGAAAATCAAGAAACCTAGTTTGTTGCAAGTTAGGTATCTTTCTTTTTGTTGCATTGCTCTGCTTCATATTTGAAAAATAAAAATATATTAGCATAGGATTTTGTTTTATTCTCATATTGAAAATAATTTCAAAGGAAAAATAACAAAGAACAATATTTTTCTTCTTGTGTTTCTCTCAAAAGTTGCATTGTGTATTTTGCATCAGAAAGAGAAAAGCTTGCATTTCAAGGTTTGAAAGATTGTTCAAGCATTTTTCTAAATTGAAATGCTTTTTCATTGTAGAATTAGTGTAATTTTTTATTTTCCATTTTTATTATAAGTTTTATTTTTACAAGAGTCTCAAACAATGTGAGTTGCACTTATGTACCCTTTGAGTAAAGAAAAACCACTACAAATGAACGCTAAATTTAAAATTTAGTAGATTTTGTTTCTAGGGTTCATCAAAAAGTTTAGGGTTAGGGCATTGGATTAGGATCGAGAGGAAACTCTCCAACACTATTAAAAAATCAAAGGATTCTAAGATAGGGATATCCAAATCCAATTGTTGTATAGGTATATATGGGAGCCTCCTCTAACATAAGAGTTAAACATGAGGTCATGTGAGGAAGATTCGAGGAGAAAACCCCTCCAAAACTAAACCAAACATAATGGAAAGATCATATATGGGGGTTTCACTAGTGCATTTACCTTCTTGACAGGAGGTTCTTTCAGAGCTTCAGTCTTTGCTACCCTACCAATACGTTCGTTCACAACTATCGACTATACCCCCCGAATGTCGACAATGAGTTGGTACCCATAGTTTATTTTCCTAGGCATATTAGAGATGACTATGAGGGGTTTCCAATGGTACCTGGGGTAGATGTCATATCACACTATTAGTACCCCTAGAAGGTTCCCCAAGAAGCAAGGTTTTATTGCACCAGGTAGGGCTACTAAGTGGAGGTCATGGTATCTTTTTCTCACTCCTTCATCCATCGGTATCAGGACATGATCAACCCATGTCGTTTTCTAGAATATCCCTTTCAAATTTTTCATTGTTTTAGAATGGGGACATTATCCACCTGGATTGAAATTTTGGAAAGTTGTTTTTTTGCGATGTTTATCTTAGGAATTTTTAGTGGAGTGTTGTTGTGTGTAGTTGGACTTAGGTTTTGTCTGTACCACTGCTTTCAGATCATTGATTCAAGGAGGGTGACCAACTGTTCCATTGGTCATAAAGGAATTCTGGTATTTCTCTTGAAAGCATGGCGCCTCCTCCTAGAAGGCATAGACTTTTATATAACTAGTTTGCCAGAGCCAATGTGTGAGACTTTGTTTCAAATTCAACCATTATCGAAAGGGATGAACTTATGCATAAGAATGTCATGGATAAATTTATTTAGGATACCAACCAAAGGACTCATATCCAAGGGGATTCTTGTTCTTTTCCTTTCTTTGGAACATTGATTCTCCCTTGATGGCCACTTTGAACATTCCGGGGTAGAATGTTGGACTATCAGTTTGGTTGTGGAACAATTTGAATGTCACTAATGCCCCTAATTATTATAAGATAAGAACATTATTTCATGGCATCAAGTTGACCATTTACCTTATTTGTCTACAAATTATACTCCCCCCCCTTCTCCCTCTACTTGTGAAACTCTAGCTACTAGTAACTACAAGTATAAAAGGATTAGGAAGAGGAGGAATAAGAAGAATAATTCAAAAACCTCTACTAATCGTGTTGGAGACTAGTCACCATCTGTAACATCCCGCTCTGGCGCACTGAGGACACTTATTCTTTGAGGACACTTGCTCGCAAGTGATCTGGACCCTTTTTGATGTTAGACCTTATATATTTGATTATGATGTGATTGACAGATGATATGATGTGTTACTATTC
>ML778347.1:928087-976937 GCA_009831015.1 Picea engelmannii
CTGTATTATTCATTTCGAATGATCACGTTGAGTTTTATTTTAATCTGATGCAATAAGGTTGGTCGTGTTATTGGAGGGTGAGCTAATCGATTCGACCTAGCGATTCTGGTAAAGGAATTTGAAACATGGACATTGTACAGCCTAATCAAGACTCACATATGCACAATTCTTATTTAATACTATGCTGAGGACAAGTTTCATTAATAAAAATCTCGGTACCATTAGGTGAAACGGATAGAAATCTTTTCCCAGATCCCAAAATATCCAGTCGTCGAGTACATTGATTCATACATAGGTTATGCGATAAAATATTTGTTATGAAGTATCCATATACTTGGAATCTTAAGTTGATAAACCATGCTAGAAAGGTATTAAAAACAAAATAAATTTTCGAAGACATAATTAACCCTAAACTGAGTCGAGCCTCTCGAATGGTGTTCCCTCACCCCTTCTGACAGCTAAATGACCAGCGTGGAATCCTAGACGTCTCGGCAGTCATGGCCGCGTCTTCTTCTAGGCGGAGTTATCGTTATGGCTTGCCAGCTCTTGAGCCACCGATACCTAACCCTTACGCGGCCTTTAATTGACTGTGGGAAGATTTTTTGAACCGATCCTTCACTTTTCTGGATGGTGTTGCCAGTGCGCCGGGATTTCCTGGGCGTGGGAATTCATTCGACCACTGTGGGACCAACGTCGCCTTTTCCCTCAAACCAGAGCCTTCGCTTCATAAATTTTTCCGACATCTGTGCAACAACAACTCATCCCCGAAACCTTTGCTAGCTGGTCTGCCATTCTCGTGAGTGGTATAGACTATTCTTTTTCTCATCCAGATCGCCTGATCTCATAGTTCGACCTTAGGTCCTCGAAAATCCAAAGGAACACTGGTCCCTAGAGTAGTTGTACATGAAACCAACGGTGGCATTATTAATTGTATTCCTGGTCGATTTCTGAAAGCCTTTAAAAAAAAAAAAAAAAAACCACACAAAACAATAAAATATACATATACTTACTTGCACATATTTTTAAACGTGATGCGATCCAAATAATTTACCTTACCAGAATAGGTTATAATATGATATATAAATTCCTTGTTGATTATTGTAAGCATTAAAATAAAATAAAAACAAAAAACAAAAAAAAAAAACAAACAGAAACACCATAATAAATTTACTTGTATTTATATGTGCATATATTTTAATGAGATGCCTTCACAATAGGGAAAATGCTTTAACTGTAATGATAACATATGAGGGTAGAAATTAGTTACTCTCTTACAAGTAATATAGTACGAAGGGTAATGAAAAGTTGTAAGGTCATCGTAAAGTATAGGATTAATGGTTTAAATGGCAACGAGAATGTTTGTTCCAATTACAATGTTATTCTCGCTTAAATTGCAATGCACAAATGGTAACTACTGAGTTATTGTTTAGTTGATAGTAATTATTCATTTAATTGTTATAGCTTGTCAACTGTCGATATAATGGTTTCCATTACTTAATTTGCCCTGGAAACACTTGTTAATTTACGACAATGATAATTGTTTTAATTTGCAATATTATGATGTGGTTGACCTGAGTTATTAGTATTTGTTAATTCGCAATGACTTACACTTGTTAATGGCAAGGAGTAAAATTTTTTTAAATTGAAACACTAATGACGAAGCTTAAACTGCACCCCCAAGAAAAATGGCTTACAAGCAATGGTGGTACTGGTTGAGTTGGCACTAATATTTTTTTGTTATAATTGCCATGTTAACAATGATGATCGAGTCGCAATGTCAATAAATGTTTGATTGAATGTCCGTGATGGTGTTTAACTTGCAATGATAAGTATAGTTTAGATGCAGTAGTAATGTTAATAAGTAAATGTTAAGATTGGTAGAATTGCATTGATAATTAATGGTGTACTTGCAATAGTGATATTACTAATGGAATGCTAACAATTGATGAATGATGTTTAGTTTGCAATGCATTTATTGGCTTAAATTGAAGCATTAATGTTAATGAATGGTATCGCAGTGCTATCATTGTTAGGCTATTGGGAGGTATGGAAATATTGGTTAATGTGCAAACGTTGGTACTTGGTTACATTGCAGGAATAATGTTGTTGATTGACCGTGCTAAAGTTAAATGCGTCACTGCAATATAATGATTGAATTAATTAGCATGTTAATAATAAGGCCATTTTGAAATGTCAATATATGCTTACTTGGACGTTCATGATGGAGTTTAAATCGCAAGGATAATCTTCGTTTAAATTGAAGTGTTGATGACATGTTTGATTGCATTGATGGGGGTTAGGTGACTAGAATGTCTGGTAGAAAACGGGTAGGAAGGGAAAGTTAATGAGGAGAATGTAACATCGGGGGTTTACCTTTAGGGGGTGGATGTCGTTACTCCTTATGGCCATTATTAGAATAATGCATTACGTCGTGCTCATTGTTGTCTCTGGTCCTGTAAGTACTTGGTGGTTTGTATTGTGTAGTCTGCCGTGTCAGGCGGAGTATAGACTCCTCTTGCAGCTTAGTAGGTATGTGTGTGTGTAATCCGGTGGAAGGAATCTAGTGCCGTATCAAGAGTCTCGGGATGTTTAAAGGCACAGTTCCACTCTTGCGACACATTCTGAGCCGTATCAGTAGTCTCGGGCTGTTTAAAGGCACAGTTCCAGTACTGCGACTCTCCTAACGGATCCTTTCATTCTGTGACAGTACTACGCCTAACCCCTGGTGTCTGTCTCTGCCTACAGCCATTAGTTGCCCACCTCCTGTTCGGGGGTGTTGCTTCTTGTTGTCACTATGATATGTCGGGTCGTCTTGATTGTGTTTCGTCTTACCTGCGTCCTGTCGGTTCGAGTGTTGACTTAGAGTTGAGGGGGTTGTTTCTTCTACACACGCGCACACACCTTTAAAAAAAAAAAAAAAAAAATTCACCAGTTGACTAAGTAGATGTCCTTAGCCAGGAGGGTTGTTACACCATCCTTTGCAATTCATGTTAGGGGTACAATTCGAGTCACTGTAATTCATACTGGAAATACTTTGATAACCTTTGCGAGTCATGTTGGGGGAAAAAGTCCAGTCACATCCAGTCATACTAGACATATGTCAACAACCTATGAAATTCATGTTGAAGGCATGCAACCAATCATTACAAGTCATGCTTGGAGCATGAAACAAACCTCTGCAATTCATGTTGGAGACAAGTCACCAACCTCTGCAAGTCATGCTTGGAGTGCAATTCTAGTCACTACTAGTCATACTAGCATCATGTCGCTAAACTCTACAATTCATGTTAGAGCATAATATATAGCCTCTACAAGTAATTTTGGGAGCAAGAAAACAATAAATTCTAGTCATGTTGGGGGGGGATTTCTATTCCCTACAAGTCATATTGTAATTAACCAACTAGCCGATGCAAGTCATGTTGGGGGAAAAAGTTTAGTCATTTTTATTCATACTAGAAAAACATCACCAACCTCTTCCATTTGTATCAGATACATGTCTCCAACCACTGCAAGTCATGCTGGGGGAAAACCACCAACCACTACAAGTCATGTTAGGGGAATTAATACCATTGATAAACCTAGATTAATAGGGCATAATCCCAATTTCCCTTGTAATATTTGTGAGGGATGTTACCTTACTCATATGTGCCCTGGTATTTCCTTGGTACTAAGAGTGTGGTTCTCGTCTCAAGGTCCTTCTAGTATTGAGTCATCTCTAGTTTCCCAACATCCCGTTCATCCATTGGTTGATGAAGTGGTTGGCCTGATTCCATATTTAGCTTATCTGACTCTTCTTTTGGAGGGTGATTCATCTCTTGATCATATTGTCTCACAGCCTATTCAACCATTGGTTGAGGAATTGGTTTCATCAATGCAATCTTTGGCTAAGCCCACTCTTCTTTTGGGGAGTTATGTGTCTATAGACTATGTATTTAGAATTTCTAGTTTAGTACCTTCTAAACAAGGGGTCATTGCACTCTCTTTGAGTATTCTCCTTCCAAGTCCTAATATGGTTTCATTTGATTGAAATAATATTATTAAGCCTCACCTTACATCTTCTATACACTTCCAAATAATGGTTAAAAGTAATTCAAAATGAATTTACCAATATATTGTAGATGAAGGAGCCTTCGCAGGTAGTTTTTCCTCCTTGGATTGGAAAGATTTGGGTACTCCCAAGCTTGTTTCAGCTGCTAGTGAGTTGTTGGATTTCGATAGAATACCCAATGAATATTTGGGGATTCTTCTTTAGTTTCCTCTCACGTTAGGTGGGAATATTTTTGTCATCGATTTGATAATGGTTCCAAGCCCTTTAGACTTCAATATGCTTCTTGGGAATTATTATGTTTATGCTATGAATGTTTTGGTGTCTATGTCCTTTCGTGTGATGCAATTTCTTCACAATGGAAGCATTGTAACTATTGATCAACTTGCATCTAACAATCACCATCCTAGTTCGACTTTATATCATTTTTATCTTTTGTATGTTCCTAGTGTTCGAGTGGACTCCTCCCCACCATGGGTGAATTATGTGGTGTCTTATCCTCAATGTTCAATTGCTTCTAACAAGGAACCTTTATAATCATATTTTACTTATCGAGAGAAGGTCTTGGAAATTTATTAGGTGTTATATCCAATGGGTGCATGCAACCCCTTGCAATCCCTTATTGCTCCAAGTGATATTGGGTTTTCTTTATAATATAATCTTTTTGTTTGTGAGACCTCAAGCCCTGGTATTTTCGTATCATTGGGTCCCATTTTTTTGTATGTTGAATTTCCTTCAAAAGTGGTTATCCTTGAATCTTTGATTATGGATTTTCAACCTCTTCCTGAACTGGAAACTTTATGGGTTTGTTACTGGAGAAACCCTTGTCTTAAGCCTAGAAATGGTCCCTACCTAAAGAAGTACTATGCATAAGCTACAAGGTCATGTGGTTCTTTGTACCATATTGTACTTTTAGGGTTTATTATTTTTTAGTTTTGTATTCCATAGCACACGTTGTTATGAAAGGTTTATTTATTGGATTTATTAACTTCATGGTGGGTGTTTTCGTCATATATACAGGAATTTGAAGACATTTTCTTTGGTGCCTTTTTTTTCATGTCCATTTGTTCTTTCAAGTAATGATATAGAAACTAGCATATAGGTTAGATTTTCTCCTTCATACATTTTTTTCATTATCCATTTCCTGGTTCATTTTTCCTTAGGATCAACCGCACTGAGTTGCAACAAAAAACCTTCAATGATGTTTAGAAGTGTTGTAATTCATGTGGTAGAGCCTACCATTCATGGGTACCCTAGTTAGAACATTATTCATAGTTTGGTGTCCATGTTGAAGTAATTTCATAGGCTTGGAAGCCCTATTTAGTCCCTCCATGACTTTGCGTTGAAGCCTAATATCTTCTTCTCAATCATTTTCTAGCCAATACCTGTGGGGATCACTTACTTTTGTGTTGAGTTGTAATTGCATTACATATTTACCACATGCACTTTTGAGCCTAATTTCGGCTTCAACTTGTTGTTACTTAGTCTCTTACTTATTGATTATAAATAGTTGTTAGCCTTGCAATATTTTCCTTTTTGACTTGAAACATGTATCCTTGGAGGAAACATTCCCTGGAGTATCCATAACCTGCACGTGTTTCCTTGCATTGAGCATAGGTATGTTCCTTGCACTTGCAACTAGTTTTCTTACCCATGACACTTGTTTCATCCACTCTACTATAAAATTATTTTGTTACTTTTTAGGATTTCTAATATGAAAAAGAAAAAAAAATGTATATAATAACAAAAAAAGAGCACGAGAAAGAGTTTTATTCTCAGTTATTGGTAGCAATCGAGTCAACTTTGAACAAAGCACAAATTTTTGCATCTTCTCTTAAAAATTTGGGTTTAATATGGATTTGATAGAATGAACCAATTACACAGAGTTTTACTCCTCTGGATGGTTATTCTTCCAGTCACTACGGAGAGTTTGTCGATGTCTCCTACATCACAAACTTATGTCAAAGTTCATTTTTCATTCCATGCTACGTAAGTAACACTATTATTTCATGCTCTTGTTCAAAGGAATTTTAGCATGTGTCAGCCATTCCTTAGAATTCCTGGATTTCCAAGTCAACCTTCCTGTATGTCAATTACTTCTCAAAATCAGAACCATATTTTTCCTATACTCATTATAGTATGGAAGGTCCCCATTGACTTCCTGCTAGCAAGTCAACTCTTATCGACTATGACACATTGTTTTGTGAGTTTGACCTAGAGTCACGCCCTGGCCCTATTTACATCATTGATAGGTGACCTTGTGCTAACCAAATGAGATTTCATCATTGATCACTGACTGATTGGTTTTCCTTGTGTTCAACGGAAAAAATAGTATTCACACACTAGGATTTGTGCAATACCTTTTATCCCATGTCTCCCCATTGGTGGTTTCCTCGCCTATGTCATTGATATTTATTATTGGATGTTATTCAGAGGGTCATTTATGTGTTCTTTTCCACCTAGTGAATGCAAGAGATGTACTTCGTGGTAGATCCTTTCAATATTTCATCTTATTTCTTCCAAATCTTTGGCCTTTTTCTTCTCCTCATGTTGGATGATGGGGGATGCCTTAATTCCCTCCTTCCAATAGATCTCTTCCTTTAAAATTCGACATATATTTTTTTGGGATAGGGATATAGAGTCTTTATTAGTACCTTGGGGATTGCAGTCATCTTTGGTAGGTTCCCTTTCTATTGAAATTGGTAATACATCAATGTCCCTTAATTGATAGATTCTACTAGGTGTTTTCCATCATCTCCTTTATTCACACTTTTTAGAATTTACTAGGTACCTTGACACCCATTATCATTATCGATGGGTTGTCTTGCATTTGTCTACAGTATATATCAATGACCAGTAATCAAATAGTGTCTCACGGTGTTCAACTTCAATACATATATTCGCATAAGTTATACCCATACCATCAATGGTTGATTTGAATACCTAGGGACTATAGTAGCATCACCTCTTTTATGATGCTCCCCGAGTTGCATTGGATAATACTACTTTCTCTTTTGAAATTGGTATTTATGAAGGATCAATTATTCAACTCCTATTTCTAGATATCCTTCATTGATTCTTAGACATAGATCCACTATGTATCTCCTTCGTGGCTATGATCATTTTGACATGGATCCATTGTGTATCTCTTTCGTGGCCATGATCACTAATTTTGTATATACATACTTCATGGATCTACAATGTACTTGATTTGGTGATCATGATTTTTATCACACCAGAGCATGGGTATGACCGCCTTGGAGAGAGAGTATTCTTTTTTTATTCTATTTTGGTTTTTGTTCTTAGATCGGATTTTGGTGACCTTCACCCTGGCTTACTACTTCTTTACCTCGAGGATTTATAGTGTATTTTGGCCATTAATTTCTCTTCTAACCTCACACATTAGGGGTAATATTTTACAGCATCAATTTCCACCACTTATGCATTGGTGACTTAATTGGCCTTTTCTTTGTCCTACTTGGAGACATCATTTCCCTATACCTCCTCTGGATTCTTCAAAAAACATTTTTTGCTAAATTTTATGCACCCTAAGAATTATGAAATACATGTATATGTGAGTTGCTCTATATAGAATCACATACATGTCATTAAATGCTAAAAAATAGAATTTTTCATAATTGCGCATTGAGTTACGGGTTTGTTATTTTCCTAACTCCATTTACATGAACACAACCATCCCCAATTTCTTGGGGATGATATAAATAGAGCATGATCCATGAGGAGAGTTTAATCATCTTTGAATAAAAGTCATGCTGGTTGAATCCCACCTTGTCTACTGTTACACATTATTTTGGTCACCCCAGTGATCCATTGACAAACGTGTGTTCATGTTCCCAAAAAGAGGCTTTTTCCATGAGGAAATTGATTAGATTTATCTTCTCAAAAACCTTATTAAGGAAGGTCGTTGAGGCTACAAAATTCACAGGGTGCGACAATGCCTGGTCATCTCCCCCTACTCTAGAAGTGGATTGTGGCATCTCCGTAAGATGCACTATAGCTAGGGTGTGACGATGTCAAAAGCCAAGGAAAAGTCAAACTTCATGAAAGTTATAGAAGGGGATATTATAGAAGATGAGGTGGCCTCCGAATGGTTTGGATATTACTCGATTCTATGATTTGGTGGGATCATTCTAATCTCCTCAACCATATCTCTTTCACCTTATATAAAGAGGGATATCTCATGGAAAAGGCTAAGGTGGAATAGGATAAGAATTGGATGGGGAATTCTACTTCATCTCATACTTGAGAGATTCATTTCAGTCCATCAAGTCATTGTGGAGCTTCTTCATTCAAGGTTGGAACAAGTGTGTATGTTGGAGAAAAGGTTCATTGAAAGGGGACCTTACGACATCAAGGCTTTGGTTGTAATCTCCACTTTCATTTTAATATGATACAGTGATATGTTTATTTCCAATAAAACTTGTTTTGTTTTATCATATGATTCCTTGATCACATACATAGGTTCTTGTTGATTATGTTATATTGTTTTCACTTTGGTTGTCTTGTGTTCCCTTACAGATTCAATATCATAGGAGCACCAAAGTGGAGCTAGGATGGAAATGGTAGGAGGAAGTGATATTTAAACGGTATGTTGTCTATCTCTTGTTAAATAGTAAACTCAATATTTAGAGCTTAGGGAAAGCATCATATTTTGTTATGTTTTGTTCTAGATCTGGGTGGATCTAGGGAGATATGTTTATGTCTGCATTTACCAATTAATCTAATAAATAAATTGGCAACCATACTAGGGATGCGACTTCCTTTTTATTTTTTCCTTCCCATTTTCTTTTAGCCTGCCTTCCTCTGATTAAATTCTCTCTCTGAGTCTGTGGGTGATCCATCTAGACTCCCTGGGTCTGAAAGTTCAATTAGATTTTTTGTCTTTCTTCCATTTTTTCCTCATTTACAGAGATCGTCACATTTCACAATATTGGGATCCTATGACGACCCTCAGACGTCGCATCCTGCTTGAACAATCAAGTGTGACTACGTAGGATTGTTCCTTGCTAGTAGCCTACGACGACCTTTTCTCGTTGCACTATGTCCCACACCCAGCCTGTGACAACTCCTGTAGGATTTGTTGGAGTGAGTCAGTTTGTCTTTTTTCACCCAGATTTGCCTTAGTTTATTGGAATGCAATTTTGATGCCAGTGTTTTGTTGATTCATGAGTGACGCAAGGTGCGCCACACAGGCATGTCTGCTCTCATAGGATCTTCTTCCTTCTCGCCCGAAGAACTCCAAGGTTCTTCTATTTCCCTATCAGGAAATCTGCACCCACAACAATCTTTCCCTGAGGTCTCCCCTTTACCACCGGGAGATCGGCTAAATCTCGTGATCTCGTGAGTTCGTGAATCAAAGCCTCTGACTCTTCCTTTCCAATCTTGCGACACCTGAACTAGCATGAATCAAAGCCTTCGACTCTTCCTTTCTCTATTAGTTCCCTCTCCACATGTAACTGTAGGCTAGGCTTAAATGTCAGCGTCTCTCGCAACTCGCACCTTCATGAGTGTGTGAGTCAAACTCTTGTTCCTCTCATTGCGATCTTCTGAGACGCGATAGGTCAACGCTAGGTTGACTCCTCCCTTGATGGATTTCGCTACTCGCAACCTCAAAATCTCACAACCTCGCAATCTTGCAACCTCGCAATCTCGCAACCTCGCAATCTCTTAGGTTGAACCATCGAGCTTTCACCCTCCTATTCCACGAATCCCCGAGATGCGAGAATTCAATGGAGTGTTGTCTCCTATCTCCAGGCAACATGTGTCCACCCGTCGACCACGTAGGTCCCACCTTATTCTCTTCCACACACATCCACACAAACCTCAGCACTCGGCACTTCATGACTTCTGATGTCGAAAGTGACCCCGTTCGACCTCCGAACCCCCCCGAGTGCACGATAGGTGATGGGGTTCTCCGATCCAGCTGTCTTCCTTTCTTCCTTGCTCCTCGCGTCTTCACGACTTGGAGTACCCAATGTTTGGCTCTCACCGTGTGAACTCCTGAGTTCGTGAGATCTCTCGATCTCTGCCACCTGTCCTTCTCAGATGGATGGATCCTAGCCTCCTCGCCACTTCGCCACTCGTGAAACTAAAGGAATTCCCTTTCTGTCCTCCAATGTTCGAGTCTTCGAGATGGGAAAATATCCTTACACACATCCTCCACAACAAACGGTTCTGATCTTGTAGGGATATCGTGTCTCTCGATATCGTTGTTCTTGTTGCACAAGTTTTGCGGCTTCAACTTGCGAGTCCCCAGTACACGATACCACGTGTAGATCCGACGGCTCCTGTGACTCAGAATCGAAGGCTCTTCCCCTCCTAAGCTTCAAACCCTTCAGAAATTCTCGCCATAACCTCCTTGCACCTCTGCAAGATCTAACGATCCTCGAAACTTCGTGAAATCTCCTCAAAGGATTTCGACCATTCGTTCTTCCTTGTTTAATCCATGAAATGAAAAAAAGTGTCTCTCCACGAGACTCCTTCGCTGCTTTGCCAACCTACGATGCTTCTCCCCGACTTCTGACAGCAGCTTCCCTACACTTACCCTTCAATAAGTTCGAAGGTCTATTCCTCCTGAGCTTTTCCACAACTTCAGTTTTTAGAAAGAACCCTTGCACGCACTCCATGTGGCAAATCTTCAATCACGTCTAAGTGTTGAAGTCGCTCGACTCTGTGCTGTCCTCCAACAACAGTTTTTCAAAGATTCTGCTTAGATACACGACTGAGGCTTCCTCCCTTAGCCTGCACACTCCTTGCATGGCTCTATGCCTAACTGGACCTTCGCGATGAATGAGAACAAAAGCTATATCTTTGAGCCTTCTGTCAGCGCACCCCTTGCGGATGACTTCAACTGCACTCCTTGTAGGAATCCTTTCTCAAGTAGAGAAACAATTGTAACTCATTCCACTTCTTCTCATATTTCAATCTCAACACATGAAATCATATGCACAACATCTCAAAACAATACATAACAGAAAACAAACATTCATGAGCATATTAACAACACACACACACACAAAACACAAAACCATGAGTCTGAATCAATTCCTTCTATTAATTCCAGATCTATACATGGATGTATTCTACAACCCTCTACTATTCTCCTATGCTCTTACTACTCTGAATTATGTTGGCTAATGTTACAATGTGGAATGAGGGTGTCTATATTCGTTTTCCCTCCTGTGCTCTAAAACTGTCTAATCTAAGAATTCAATTCTATCTACCTGCATCTACTACTATAAATGCCTCTGTCTATCTCAGACGAGAGCGTATGGCTCGAGGTCTGATTACATTTTACCAAGGCGCCTAAATTAAATGATCTCATTTATGTTTAGTGCATCAACTTCAAGGGAAAATTTAAAAAAAATTGCGTTGGCGTGTGCCCAACTATCCTTCATCTTCTGTATTGGCTCGCTTGTCTCGAGAGATTCTCCTGCATCATACTCCCTCACTTGAAAACTTTCATGGGCTCCTGTCCACGAGATCCTACATGGTATGTCCATGCTTCCGTATCTCTGCTTCAGTCTCCCAGTTGGCATCTTCAACTGGATGACCCTTCCACTTGACCAAATATTCGAAATATTCTTTCCTTCTGGTTTTCTTCCCCACTCATTTATTCAGTATCTGTTCCATCTATGGCTTCTCTGCAATTGGCATCTACTTCTGCCACTAGACCTCTGGTTGATCATCACTTTCTGCTCTTGCTTCATCAGCTTTATATGGATATAAATTCAAAACATTAAATGTCGGAGATATTTCGATCCCATCCGGTAACTCAATTTCATAAGCATTCTTTCCCATTTTCTTCAAGACCTTGCATGGCCCAATTTTCTTCATTTTTAATTTATTATATGTTCCCCTAGGGAACCTTTCTTTCCTCAAATGCGCCAGGACTAGATCACCAACTTCAAACTGAAGTTGTCTTCTATGGTGATCTGCTTTGCGCTTGTACTCCTGGCTTGATTTCAATAGTCGTTCCTTCACCCTGGTGTGAAGTTCTTTCATCGCTTTAGCGAATTCTTCTGCACTAGCGCTGCTAGTCGCAGCCTATTCTGAATCCCTCAATTCAGAGACTCCTCTCGGCTGCATTCCATATACAATCTGAAATGGACTTTTTCCTGTGCTCCTGTTCACTGAATCATTGTATGCGAACTCTGCCTACGGTAATATGCTATCCTAGCTGCTATGGTGCTCTGTCACCAAGCCCCTCAACAAGTCTCCCAGACTTTTGTTGACCACTTATGTTTGTCCATCCGTCTGAGGGTGATAAGCAGAACTAAACATCAAATTAGTTCCTAGCTTCTTCCATAATGTCCTCCAGAAATTCCCTATGAATTTTGTGTCCCTGTAAGAAACTATGCTTTTCGGCAATCCATGAAGTCGAACGATCTCTTTGAAAAACAAATTTGCAATGTGAGTCGCATCGCTGGTCTTCTGGCATGGGATAAAATGTGCCATATTGGAAAACCTATCCACTACCACAAAGATGGAATCAACCCCTCTTTGGGTCCTTGGCAACCCCAATACAAAATCCATGCTAATTTCATCCCACGGCTTGTCTGGTATGGGCAATGGCTGATAAAATCCTGCATTCTGCTTTCTTCCCTTTGAATGCTGGCAAATCGTGCACCTATCTACAAACCTCTTGACCTATGACCGCATCCCTGGCCAAAAGTATGACTCGCTCAGCTTTGCAAATGTCTTATCATGGCCAAAGTGTCTAGCCAATCCTCCACTGTGTTTTTCTTTCAACAAGTTCTCCCTCATGGAGCAATTTGGAATACACAGTTGAATGCCTTTGAACAATAATCTGTCCTAGATCACATACTCTATCCACTGACTTCTGTCTCTGAGAACTAGATTCTCAGCTGCTTCATAAGCTTCCTCAAAGTATGAATCATCTGCATACATGTCCTTAAGATCATCAAAGCCTAATGTCCTGACTTTGAAATCCTGCAACAACAAACACTTCATGCTCAAAGCATCAACAACTTTGTTAGCAGTACCAGAAATATGTTTTATCACAAAAGTGAAAGTTTTCATGTATTCAACCCATTTAACATGCCTCTGATTCAACTTTTCCTATTGAGTCACAAATTGTAATGCATGGTTATCACTATATAAAACAAATTCCTTCGGAATCAAATAGTGCCTCCATTTCTTCAATGCATGTATGATGGCATAGAATTCTTTATCATATGTGGAATATTTCTCTTTTGCCTCTTTCAGCTTCTCGCTGAAATATGCAATCGGCCTGTCTTCATGGCTCAAGACTGCTCCTATGGCAAACCCGCTTGCATCACATTTTACCTAGAATGTTTTCTGAAAATCTGGCAACACCAACACCGGTTGTTCCGTAATCTTTCATTTCAATAAATTGAAACTGTTCTCAGCCTCTTCCATCCAGTGAAAATATTTATGTATTTTCTTCACTGTGTCCATCATTGCTGCACTAATCCCACTGAAATTTATAATGAATTTCCAGTAGAAACTAGCCAGTCCATGAATACTCCTCACCTCAAATACGTTCCTCGGTGATGGTCAATTCTTGATTACCTCAACCTTATCTGGATCCATCCTCAGTTCATTTGCAGATATAACAAACCCCAAATAAATGAGTTATGTCTTCATGAATGAGGAATTCTTCATGTTTATCAACAACTTCTCTTGCTGTAATCTCTTCATCACAATAGCCAAATGCTTCAAATGCTCAACCTTTGTCTTGCTGAAAATCAATATGTCATCTAGATACATGATGACAAATTTCCCGATGAACTCCTTCAGGACTTCATTCATCAACCTCATAAAGGTACTTGGTGCATTCATCAAGCCAAACGGCATGACAAGCCATTCATACAAACCTTCGTTTATCTTGAATGTTGTTTTCCATTCATCACCTTCTCTCATACGAATCTGATGATAACCACTCTTCAAATCTATCTTTGAAAAAAAAAAATCTCCACTTAAGCAGTCCATCAGATCATCCATCCTCGGCAATGGGAATCTATACCTGATAGTTATCTTATTAATGGCTCTTGAATCAGTGCACATCCTCCAGCCTCCGTCTTTCTTCGGACTGAGTACTGTTGGAACAGCACATGGACTCAAGCTTTCTCTGACCAATCCCTTGTCCAACAACTCCTGGACATGCTTCTTGACCTCCTCATTCTCCTATGGTGTCAATCTATATGCGGCTTTGTTTGGCAAACTAGCTCCTGGTATGAGGTCTATATGGTGACTCACGCTCCTCATCGGTGGCAACGAATGAGGTAATTCATCCACTACAATATCAGCGAAGTCTTCCAGCAGTTCCTAAACTTCTCCTGGTAAATCATCCACTCTTGTGATAGTCATAACAATTCTCGGTTTTCTAACCACAAAGAATTGGGGATCCTCCTTCTTCTTAACTTATGTAAGAAGTTCCTTCCCACTCATGAGAAGTATTGTGTTTTTTACCTCCGACTTCACCTCTTTATCTTCAATTGGATACAACATATGAGTTCTCCCATTCCTTTCTAGAGTATATGTATTCATCCTCCCATCATGAATTACATTTCTATCATATTGCCATGGTCTTCCCAGCAATAAATGACAGACATCCATAGGAATAACTTCACATAAAATCCTATCATTATATCCTCCTATCTTAATGTCAACTAAGCATTGTTTAGTGACATTTACCTGATGTCCCTTCTGTAGCCATTGAAACTTTGTATGGACTCAGGTGATCAGTTGTCTCCAGCTCCATCTTTTCTACCATCTCGGTTGAAACGAGATTATTGGTGCTTCCACTGTCCATGATGACCTTGCACACTCTATCCTTGGTCTTGCAAGCAATCCTAAAAAGACTGTTCCTTTACGCTGAGTTCTCCATCTCCTTCTCTGACATCAAAAGGACCTTCTGCATTACCAACGATCTTCTGCCTTCAGCGTACTCTGCCTCAACATCTCGCCTCTATGCCTCGGTGATGTGAGTCTCTCCAATTTCTTTCCTTTTCTCTGGACACTTGAATGACTTATGTCCATTTTTTCCACATGTGAAGCATGTGATTACTCCACCTCTTCCTCTTCCTCTTCCTCTGGTATGAGGAAACCTATTACTATCAGCATATCCTCCTCTCTGCTCAGTATGTTGTTCTCTTTGCTCAGCATATCACCTTTGCTGCGAACTTCCACCTCTCTCTGTCTGAGTCTGAGGTTTCTTCCAATCATCCTTGGGCTTCTGGTATTTATCTTGGGAAACCGATTTGCCTTTGGGCTGACTCCTACCTCTGCCTCGCTGACCTTTCTTACGGCTTAGCTTCTCTTCAGCTTTCAAAGCCATTTGATAGGCATCCTCCACCGTTCGTATGGTTGTCATATTTATTTCATACCTCGGGCCATTCATATACCTGGCCACCTTTTCATCATTGCTTTCACGATGACCTGCTCTGATATTCAACCTGTAAAATTCCTCAGTATACTCCTTCACTGTCATCAACTTCTACCTCAGGTTCTGCATCCTCCTGAACAGAGAAATTTGATAGTCCCTGGGAATGAATTTTTCCTTCATCTTTGCAATCATCCTGTCCCAACTCTTAATTTTCTGCTTGCCTTGGCAATGCCTGTCAGCTTGCAGTTCATCCCACCACAAGGCTGCATGTCCTTTTAATATTTTAATGGCATGCCTGAC
Organism: Picea engelmannii; assembly: GCA_009831015.1. Classification (NCBI taxonomy): domain Eukaryota; kingdom Viridiplantae; phylum Streptophyta; class Pinopsida; order Pinales; family Pinaceae; genus Picea; species Picea engelmannii. The sequence goes on from ML778347.1 coordinate 943,825, forward strand.
CTTCTTGTCTTCTTCGATATCTTCATAATTGAAGTAAGTGTCTAGAGCTCTAATCCAATCTAGCAGCTCTTCCGCATCTAGATTTCCCTCATAAACTGGAATGTCCATCTTTACCTTTGTACTCATTCTTGAAACATATTTAAGTAAGTGTTCACTCGCTGCATCTTCCTCTGGGATTTCTTCTCCTCTGTGTCTAGCATCCTCTTCATCTTCGGATTCACTGGTATCTCCTACATCATCTTTGCGCCTTCATGATGTCTCCATGTCCTCCATTCTGGCATGAAGATTTCGTATTTCTCTCTCCATGTCTGGATTCTGCCCTTACCTACCTCTTTCTTTGGACAATTCCCTTTCCTCCTCTAGATCGGCTGATTTTATACCCCTTCTCCTTGGTGGCATGGTGAATTCTCCTTGTCCTCTGCTACAGAAAGCAAAGAAGATTTTCTAAGCTCTGATACCACTTGACGCAGGGTGTGCCACCCAGGAACGTCCTCTCTCACAGGATCTTCTTCCTTCTCGCCCGAAGAACTCCAAGGTTCTTCTATTTCCCTATCGGGAAATCTGCACCCACAACAATCTTTCCCCGAGGTCTCCCCTTTACCATCGGGAGATCAGCTAAATCTCGCGATCTCGCAAGTTCATGAATCAAAACCTCTGACTCTTCCTTTCCAATCTTGCGACACCCGAACTGGTGATATGGGTATAGCTCCTTTCTTTGTTAGTACCCTCTCCACATGTAACCGTAGGCTAGGCTTAAATGTCAGCACCTCTCACAACTTGCACCTTCGTGAGTGTGTGAGTCGAACTCTTCTGCCTCCCGTTGCGATCTTCCAAGACGTGATAGGTCAACTCTAGGCTGACTCCTCCCTTGATGGATTTCACTACTCACAACCTCGAAATCTTGCAACCTCGCAATCTCGCAGGTTGAACCGTCAATCTTTCACCCTCCTATTCCACTAATCCCCGAGATGCGAGAATTCAACGGAGTGTTGTCTCCTATCTCCAGGCAACACATGTCCACCTGTCAACCACGCAGGTCCCACCTTATGCTCTACCACACACGTCCACACGAACCTCGGCACTCGGCACTTCACGACTTTTGATGTCGAAACTGACCCCGTTTGACCTCTGAACCCCCCCGAGTGCACAATAGGCGATGGGGTTCTCTGATCTAGCTGTCTTCCTTTCTTCCTCTCTTCTCACATCTTCGCGACTTGGAGTACCCAATGTTTGGCTCTCACCCTGCGAACTCCCGAGTTCGCGAGATCTCTCGATCTCTGCCACCTGTCCTTCTCACATGGACGGCTCCTAGCCTCCTCTCCACTTCGCCACTCATGAAACTGAAGGACTTCCCTTTCTGTCCTCCAATGTCCAAGTCTCTGAGATGGGAAAATCTCCTTACACGTGTCCTCCACAACGAATGGTTCTGATCTTGTAGGGACATCACGTCTCACGATATCGTTGTTCTTGTTGCACAAATTTTGGGGCTTCAACTCATGAGTACCCGGTACACAATACCACGTGTAGATATGACGACTCCTATGACTCGGAATCGATGGCTCTGCCCCTCCTGAGCTTCAAACCCTTCAGACCTTCTCACTGTAACCTCCTTGCACCTCTTCAAGATCTAACGATCCTCGGAACTTCGCGAAATATCCTCAGAGTATTTCGACCGTCCGTTCTTCCTTGTGTAATCCACGAAATGAAAAAAAATGTCTCTCCACGAGACTCCTTCGTCGCTTCGCCAACCTGCGACGCTTCTCCCTGACTTCTGACAGCAGCTTCCCTACACTTACCCTTCAGTAAGTTCGAAGGTCTATTCCTCCTGAGCTTTTCCACAACTTCAGTCTTTAGAAATAACCCTTGCACACACTCCTTGTGGAAAATCTTCAATCATGTCTAAGTGTTGAAGTCACTCGACTGTGTGCTCTCCTGCAGCAACAGTTTTTCAAAGCTTCTGCTCAGATACATGATTGAGGCTTCCTCCCTTAGCCTGTGCACTCCTTGCATGGCTCTATGCCTAACTGCACCTTCGCGATGAATGAGAACAAAAGCTATCTCTCTGAGCCTTCTGTCAACGCACCCCTTGTGGATGACTTCAACTGCACTCCTTGCAGGAATCCTTGCTCAAGTAGAGAAACAATTGTAACTCATTCCACTTCTTCTCAGATTTCAATCTCAACACATGAAATCATATGCACAGCATCTCAAAACAATACATAACAGAAAACAAACATTCATGAGCATATTAACAACACACACACACACAGAACACAAAACCATGAGTCTGAATCAATTCCTTCTATTAATTCCAGATCTATACATGGATGTCTTCTACAACCTGTTATCACCCCATAAATTATGGGAATCAGCCTTCTGACTAATATATATCTATCTCAGGCATATGTTTTCGCTCACGAAGCATGGCTCAGGTGATTCTATTTTCCTCCCTCCATTCTTGTCGCTCATTTCCCCATCACCTTGCTACATCTTTCATCTGTTGCACCCTCTCCCCCTTGTCCTTTGTCAGCCTCCATTATCCCGCCTTCCATCCCTGCATAAATGGACTTAGGATAAACAAAATGTTAGTAATAAGGTTAGTCTATGTTTAAATTGATTAATAATGACTATTTAATAATTAATTAATAATTAATTAATTTTTAATTAATTAATTATTAATTAAATTAGTAATCTAGGTTAGTGATTAATTAATAACTAAGTTAAAAGTTAGTTTAATTTTAAATTAAAATAAAACATATATGAAAAAAAATTATAAAAAATTAAATAAATAAAATATTAAAAAAACATTAAAAAGTAAAAAGTATTAAATTGTATTTAAAATAAAAAAGGAATATAATAAAAATTATATTAAAAATAATATTAAAAATAAAAAAGGAATAAAGCAAACTTAAAAACAAATATCATATAAAAACATTTTAAAAAGAAAAACATAAAAAATATATAACAAAAAACATAAAACGAAAAATAAGAAATAAACTAAAATAAATTAACCTAAGTCCTACGTTCCCATCCCCCACCTAACCTACCCTACTCCACTCACTCCCCATCCCCCACGTACCCCACTCCACTACCATCTCCGTACGTCATCCCCCCTCATCCTCCACTACCCACTCCCCCTATTCTCCACTATACCCATGTACACCTTCACACTCCCGCGCCCCCCATCTTATACCTTTAATTTAATCCACGATCCATATTCCATCTCGGACCCCCCCGTGAGTTCGACTTTTAACGAGGGGGGGGGTCCGATGTCATAATAAAACTCACTCAATTTTGAACGCCCCAGAATTGACCAACCGAATCTACGTCCCAGGTTCATTTTCAGACCCCCCCATGCAATCTGCATTTAACGAGGGGGGGGGGTCCGAGATTTTTCCCGCCAAAAACCCATTTTCCTCATTTTCACATTTTCGCCCATTTTTATCATGTCTTCTTCCGACGGAGATCCTGAGCAAACGGAGACGAATTTTAAAAATATGAGAGAGGTTTTTGGTCAGCACAGGATGAGGAACAAAACCATTTTTTCTTTTTTTGCAACGGAGTTACGAGCAGAGCGGGTCGAAGGCATCTTCGAGGCCTATTTTTCCAGTTTTTTCCATTTTCAGTTTCAGTCCCGATTTTGCAGGAGCTGCCACAGCCAGCTGTAGATGAATTTTGCGAAACCGAAGGAGGATTTTGTCCAGAACATGCCCATATTCAATAACCTCTTTCAGTTTTCTCCCAAGTGTCATATTGGAAGAGAGAATCACGTCTGAATAGACCCCTGTTTCGCAGAAAAACGGTCCAATTTCTCATAACAGAAAACTCCGAATTTGATGGGAGTGGTGGCTATTTTCGGTCGACATGGTTGAACCGACTCTCGGAACTTGATGAAGAGATGTATCTTATATATTGAAATGATTTTAATGTAATAGGGTTGGATCTTCACGCCCTGGAGTGGCTATCAAGCTGTAACATTTTTGATCTACCATTGATGAAAGAGGCTCTTTACAGGATTCCTGCGCATGTTTACTGGTGATGTGATTTCTCAGTAAATGTTTTCTTGCTCTGTAACCACTGTGTTTTCTGAATCTAATCTTTATGAATAGAGTTATGTCTCAGGATTTATCCCAGATACCCTGATTCCGATTATGAAGATTTCAATGTTTATCTTCCAAACATCTTCAATTAAGAGATTCTTAAGTGCTTGTTAGTTGGAGTTGTTTCCCTTATCTTTTCCTCTGATCATCATTTTAAATATTAAAGATCCAGTGAGTGTGTTATCTCTCCCTGTGAAGTATTTCTTTGGCATTTCTGGTTGTTTCTCAGATTTGATTAATTACAGACCCCATAGCCCAATGGATGTGTTAGCTGTCTCAACCAATTTATAAACCCTTTTATAACAAAACACGCTCGTTCTTCATAACTAGCCTAATATTTCTACAAACAAATCTACATCATACAGAGAGATCCCTCTCTGAGTCTTGGAGGGATAGATCCAAGACTCGAAGCGGTTCTGATGTTGCCTCTGTGATTGCCTTTTCAGCCTTGGGAAAATTACAGAGTGCTAACACAACCGTCTTCTATTCTCCTATGCTCTTCCTACTCTGAATTATGTTGGCTAATGTTACAATGTGGAATGAGGGTGTCTATATCCATTTTCCCTCCTGTGCTCTAAAACTGTCTAATCTAAGAATTCAATTCTATCTACCTGCATCTGCTACTATAAATTCCTCTGTCTATCTCAGACGAGAGCGTATGGCTCGAGGTCTGATTACATTTTACCAAGGCGCCTAGATTAAATGATCTCATTTATGTTTAGTGCATCAACTTCAAGGGAAAATTTAAAAAAATTTGCGTTGGCGTGTGCCCAGCTATCCTTCGTCTTTTGTACCGGCTCGCTTGTCTCGGGAGATGCTCCTGCATCAATGAGTTTAAATATTTCTTGTGATTAGTTTTCAGTGATTGAAAGTCTTTCTTCGTGATTTTGCAAGTTTTCTTCTTTTGATCTTTGTCACAAGGATATAGTCTCGGTTTCTTGATATCAGTGCTTGTTTGAAAAAGGGTCTTTGATTTATTTAAAGTTTTGTATTGATTTCACTTGCCAGATTTCCTGTTGGTTGAGAAACAACTTTTGTTTGTATTTGAAAAAAACTTTCTTATCATTTTCATTTTTGTCTATATTACAAGTTTGATTTGGGAATTGTGTTGAGAATGTCTTGATTTTCTTGGATTACATTTTTCTTTTGTCATTACATATCTGATTTCATTTTGTAAAGGAAGAATTGAATTCATTTATTATTTTTAGTAATCTTTCATAAGAAAATCTGTACATTCGAAATATTTGTTAAAGAGAAGAATTGGAAAATTTTGCAGTTCATGATTATTTGGAATTGTCTGCATTTGAAATTAAGGAATTGAAATTCATATATTTTTGTAATTCAAAAATAAATATCTTCTCCCTACTATAATTAGAGTTCATTGAATTGAAAAATCTCACATTCATCTCTTATTGCATTTTCCTGGGTCAAGGTCACAACTTCATCATTTTCATTTCCATCTCCCTTTCGAGTAAGCAACAACCTCTAAAATACATCGTAACTTTAAAACTTAATAGCAACTTTTATTTTGTAGGAATTATTTTCACCAACATTAGCTAGGATAGTGCTTTGGAATAGGTTGTAAGGCACACTCTCCAAAGCATCAAAACAAACAATAGTATCTTGTGATAGGGAGAGTTCAAATCCAATTGCTACATTTTGTCCTGGGAAGCCCTTCTAACACAAGGGTCAATCACGAGGTCGCATTAGGACTGACAGAGTTACTCACCCTTCTTTGTTGGTCTTGGTGTAGAGATTGTGCGTATTATTTGGGGTCACTTGAAGGTATACCCACAATTATGTGTGGGAGCCTCTCGAGTTGATTTCGGGCTAGATACCCTTCCTTTATGCATGGATCAGACTGTCGACTATTTTCACAGGAATCACTATTGTAGTTGATAACTTTAGTAGCCTATCTCTCTAGGTTATTTACATAAGGTGATTGTGGAGGGGCAAGTCCTCACGGTACCTAGAATCGACATTGTACAAACATACTCGGGCTTCTTGGAGGGTATACCCACGATTTTCTGTGGGATATTGCACTAAGGTGTAATTCTATTAAGTAGGTCGTCAACGTAACTTTTCCACCTGCTTTATCCCAGCCCCTTCTGGTCTTGATTTCGTGACGTTGGATTTCATCACCAACTAGCGACTTCAAAATAAGAAGGTTTGTTTTATTGGTTTGATTTATAGATTTTATTACTGAGTGTTGTTTGTTTCCCTAGTTGGCCATAAAAAAAATTTGTTCTTTACTTGGTTCAACCAACATCGGCCTTTGTCGTTCCCATAGGATGCAAGGCCTACCCTCGAAAGATCTGGAAGGTTATCTCTCTTTGCTTCCTAATTCACCAAAAGGATCTCCCTAGGGAGTAGTCAACAACGAAATAACTTCTGAAGTTAGAAGCACACACTCTTTGAAAGGATTTCGAATTGTTTCAGATTCCTTAGAGGCTTTCCAACTTCCCCCAAACCTGGCGTTTAGTATTAGATGAGATCCACATTTTCTTCAGATGAACTCGTCAGGAGAAATTGTTGTTGTTGATAATATTGAAGTACTTGATGGACCTAACACAGGATCTGGAGTAGAGGATCCACTTTTTCATAGTGAATCATTTAGGACCCCGGCTCACACAGCTGGAACTTTTAATCCTAGTTTTTCCCCTTTGATAGTACAATATCTTTACGAAAACCTAGGAGCGATTAATGATAAACCTATGGCATCATAAATGCTTGAGACGTATGTTACCTATACGGTACATTTAGAACATTTTTTTGGTACTACTAGTAGTGTCACCATCGTTTCGAACCAATTTTTGGTTGGTTCTCACTCGATTCTTCCTCTCCATATGGCCCATTCTATTATGGTCCCACAAGCTACCACGATTTCTACCGGAAATGTGGTTATCACTCAAGCTCCTATTGGAACACCACTTCTGCTTAGAACAAATCCATCACTCCCCCTTGGGTATAATGCATTGAATACTTCCATTGTTATCCCTACCCAAGATCCATCTAGAGGGTGTGGACTTGTTGCTCCTCTTGGGTATAATGATGTTCCTCCGGAGGGTCTTAATTTCCTCCTCCACCTTTTTTAGGAGGATCTAATCGTCTCAGCCCTAGTGTCTCCAATCCATTTGGAGGCATTGGTCCTTCTGTCACTTCTAGTTTTCAGATTCGTTTTTGAGGTCAACCTCAATTTGGGGAACAACCTCAATTTGGGGGTAAACCTAGGATTGGGGGACAACCTCAAATTGGGATGAAACATCAAGTTGGAGGCCATAACCCAGTTTATGGACAAAGTATACCTACGTTACAATATCAACCTTGGATTATTCCTCTCCAAGGGAATCAACCACTGGATGGGGGAAAATATCCTCAATTTAATTATTTTTCCCCCTAATCTCAGTCAACTGTATCCAAGTTCTTTGAATCCCACTTGGGGTCAAAAATTTCAATCTAATGTTACTTTTCAAGGAAACATACCTAATCAACCCAACCCTGTGGGTTATCTATCTCAAAATCCCCCACAACCAAATATGTTATAACTTTCTAATTATCTCCAGACTGCTTATGGTCCCACTGGTATACCTATGGGGCTTCCCCCTCAGAACTACTAGTTTCCTCAAGTGAACCAATAGTTTCCTTTTCTAGCCACTTTGGATTTATCGGATTTGTCTAGGATTTTGAATGATCATAATTTGCATTATCCTTATTGGGCTGTCATACTGGCCAAACTACCATCCAACATTCCTAAATTTGATGGTCGAGCAGGAGATGACTCGAATAATCATGTTATGACTTTTCATCTTTGGTGTTCGTCCAACTCATTGATGGACAACTCCATAAGATTAGGAATTTTCCAACGAACTCTCAGAGTTCGGAAGAAACATGGTACATCGAGTTACCATGAGGATTATTTAATGACTTTAACACCCTAGCCATGGCCTTTTTGACACATTAGCAGTTGCCAATTAGATACGAGATGGGAACCAAAATTTTGAGTTCTTTCAAACAATCCTCGTCCAGTCATATTTCTGATCACATCCATGAGTGGAGGAGGAGAATATGTTTAATCAAAGTTCGTCTTCCTAATCAACTATTGGCTGAGTGGTTCACTAAATCACTCATTGGAACTATTTCTCATGATGTTTCCATGGGTTGTGTTGTCACTAAAGAGAAGGTGATTATTCGTGCTCAGTATCTAGATCTTGTTTATTCGCAAACGGGAACACTTTACGATTTGATCCCTGACGCTCCTCATCTTTCCAGAAATCCTACCCCAACACCTCCAACAACTTTTCATCCTGCTAATTGTTTGATTAGAACCTTTCATGATGAGACTCAGCCTGCACACACCAACCACACCAATCCCAAATCTATTGCTTCTAATATACAAAATGCTCCTACTCCTACTCCTTTTGCTGGCAAAAATGTCGAAGTTAATTCATTTCAATCCACACCTACCAATAAAAATAAAAATAAAAATAAAGGGAAGGGTAAGAATAAGGAGGAAAAAAATAACAATCAACAATGTGAAAAATCCAAAATGCAACCCGATGATGAGAAAGATAAACATAAACCTCATTATCGTTGTCTTATTTGTGGTGATGAACATTATATGAAATATTTTCCACAACACGTTGAGGTTACTAAGTTCCTCCAAGGGACAGGGAATCCTTCTACACCTACCATCTTGTCACAACCATTTCCTTCTCAGAATCCAGTCCAATTGGTCATTCATGACCAACCCTCTCCTTCTAGCTCATCTTATGTCCTTATGTGTAATGGTGACTCTAAAAAGAATGAAGTTGCAGTCGCAACTTGAGCCAAATATTATTCTTCGTCGAAGGAGAAAGTTGATGATATACCACCTTCATTGGTTCAACCTCCTCCCCCAACTTCACCTCCAAACGGTCATCTTCATCTTGAACAACTGGGTCTCGATACAGTTCTTCATCCTCCTCCCAAGGGCATTGTTCAAAAGTCCTCATTTAATCCTCACGCACGTGCTGCCCAAAACAACATTATTGTAGAAGACCTTGCACAAGCACCCTCTGCTATGTCGGATATTGAAGTCCTTCAAAGTTTTCCCACTCAACAGAAGGCACAGTTAAAGGCTATTGGTGGAATTGATTCTACCGACACCAATTTGATCATCTTTGACTTGGAAGAGAATATTCCAAGGCTTCCTCCTCAACTAGCATTTCAAATCCAAGTTGTTGTATAAAAAAAGAATATCTGTAGAACCGTTATTGACGAAGGAGCCTCGACTTGCATTATTTATGTTACTTGTTGGAAAGCTATTGGCTCTCCTACCCTTACCGAGTCACACAAAACTCTTAAGGCCTTCAATGGTACAAGTTTTAAACCTTACAGTGTTCTTCCTTCATTGTATATTATGTTGGAAGGTAAATCGGTCAATGTAGAGGTTGAGGTCTTTGATGCACATCTTGATTATAATATTCTACTTTGTAGTAGCTGGATCGAGTCCATGCACGTAGTTGTGTCTACCCTTTTCCGTGTGATACATTTCCTGCACCAAGGAAAGGTCATTATTTTTGACCAACTGGCCTTCTTTAATTTTGATTCTCATACTAACAATGTTCATTTTATCTCGAAGACACCTCTCGGTTATGAGAATGTCGGTGTAGGTCACTTAAAAGATTCAACTTTGATGGGTACATTTCCAATCCCACCACTTGATATACCTCCTCCTTTTTTCACTTCGATTAACATGATATCCACCACTGTTCATGAAACCCCTGACTCATATGACCCATGGATAGTACCTAACCCTGGTGATTGTCTTTTCAATGGCGACAAAATGCCTTTAATTTTAGTGGAATTAGCTTATTGTGCTATTCAATCAGCAACTCCCTCTCCTCCTTCTCTCTGTGACGCATCTCCTGATCTGTTTCACATGATCTTTCCTACTAATGAAATGATCATGTCAGTCATGTCTATGGAAGATAATCCATGGGACAATGGGCATCATCGTTCTATCCTCTTCCTATAACGCGATACCATAGAGAGTTACCAACAGATTTCGACTCCGTTGATTGTTGTTATTTCTTCAGTTCCTGAGTCAACACACGATGTCTTGTACGAAGGGAACTTGAGTAAAATTTCACCTACCATTCTTCTTGACATATCGATTAAACCCAAAGTCGTGGAAAATGTTCAAATTGGTGCCTCATGTTCTACTGATGAGGTTTGCACCTATAAATCCCTTTTTCAAGAATTATGTGACGTTTTTGCTTAGAGATATGAAGAAATTCCAGGTATTGATCATCATTTTGTTGTGCGTGAGATTAATAAATATCCATATGCTAAACCTGTTCGGCAAAGACTTCAACCATTCCATCCATGTAAAGTTTTTTCTATCAAGATTGAAGTTGGAAAACTTCTTAACATTGGATTTGTCTATCCTGTGGCTTTGACCGATTGGGTATCCAATCTTGTTCTTGTAAATAAGAAACCAGGTACAATCCGCATTTGTGTAGATTATAGGGATATAAATAAAGTTTTTCCTAAGAACAATTATCCAACCCCTTTTTCTAACCATATTTTTGATGACTGTGTTGGGAGTGAAATATTCTCCTTGATGGATGGTTTCTCCAACTATAATCAAATTAATATTTTACCAGTTGATCAACACAAGACTTATTTTATTTTCCCTTGGGGAACCTTCGCCTACTGGAAACTACCCTTTGGTATCAAAAAATTTGGTGTGACCTTTCAACGCGCTATGTCTTACTCTTTTCATGAAATTAAGCACATTGTGAAACCCTATCTTGATGATCTACAGACACATTCCATGCATCGTCAAGATCACCCAACACATTTACAAGACATTTTCGTACATTGTCATTATTATCGCATACGTTTGAATCCACACAAATGCCTTTTTTGTGTGGAATCCAGTCGACTTCTTGGTTTCATTGTGTCTATACATGGGATTCAAGTAGACCCTTTGAAGGTTGAGGATATTCTAAATCTACCTCCTCCTTCCACATTACGCCAACTCCAAAGTTTGCAAGGTAAGGAAAATGTTTTACGTCGATTCATTCCCAATTATGTTGAATTAACGAAAGGATTCACTAAGCTTCTCAAGAAATCTTACGAGTTCATATGGGACAATACTTCAAACAAATATTTTAAGGCTTTAAAACTTTCCTTAACCCGTACGCCACTATTGTTTCCAAGTCAAAGAAGTCTTTGGTTTTTTCCGAATTGATATGTGACTTTCTCTTTACTGAGACATAACATGTGGCAAACGATTCCTTACCTGTTGAATCCCTCTTTATGATCATTTCTGATGATGTATGGTACAGAGATATCATCATATATCTCCAGATTCAAACTTTTTGTCCTTATCTTTCTAGTACAGATCGTCATCGTATACTGTATCAAACTCGTCAATACATCATCCTTGGTGATACCCTTTATCGTCATGGTATTAATTCCATTTTTCGACGTTGTCTCAAATACAATGAAGCTAAGAAAGATTTGAATGATTATCACTCTAGAGCATGTGGCGTTCATATGTCTGGGTATGCCACTGCCCAAAATATCTTACAAGTTGGTTATTTTTGGCCTTCATTATTTAAGGATTGCATTACTTCCATCCAGAAATGCCACGCTTGTCGAATTTATAACAATAAGATCCAATCACACCCTGCTCTTCTTCACCCTGTAGTTTTAGTTGGTCCATTCTCCAAATGGGGCATTGACTTCATGACATGTAACCCTCACTCATCTGAGGGGCATGGATTCATCATTGTAGTTGTGGATTATTTCACTAAATGGGTCGAGGTGATGCCTACATTTGATGATACTGGGAAAACTGCAGCGATGTTCATATTCAATCATATCATTACTAGATTTGGTGTCCCTCAAGCCATTGTTGCCTATCACGGTAGTCACTTTCAAAATTTTATGATGTTTGAACTTACTGAAAAGTTGGGTCTTCGCCATGAAAAATCAACCCCCTATTACCCACAGGCCAATGGCCAGGTTGAATCAATTAACAAAGTTCTCACTACTATGCTTCGACATATGGTAGGAATTCATAAGTCAAATTGGCACATAATTTTGTTTTCATCATTATGGGCCTATCGGATATTCATTAAGTCTTCCATGGGATTCACACCTTTCTATCTAGTCTATGGTATCGAAGCAATTTTTCTGATTGAATGTGAGATACCATCTTTGAAACTAGTCGTTGAACTTCTCCTTAACACCTCCATTGAAGAGGAATTCCTTTTGTATTTGATGCAATTAGATGAAACCCATCATCATGTCACCTTAGTTATTGAAACTCGGGAGAAACGTGCCAAAGCCCAATGTGACAAACATGTTAAGACACATGTTTTTTCTGAAGGTGATCTAGTTCTTCTTTATGAGTAAGATCGTGATTTGCTAGGGGCCAGTAAATTCGACCCCATGTGGTGCGGCCTTTATATTTTCAAATGAGTGTTGGAGAAGGGAGATTATGAGCTGGTTGATTATGATGGAATCCCTTTGAGTGAACCCAAAAATGAGATTTACTTGAAGAATTACTATGCTTAAGTCATTTTTGCATGGGTGCTTGTATTTTAGTGTATAATACTCTTGTGTTCTTTTTTGTTGTTTGGTTTCGAACTTTAGTTTCTTAACTTGCATTGTGCTTGGTTTTCAGATGTCAATGTCTTCACTGCCCTACCTTGGCTTTGTTGATGACACTATTTACAATACTCATAAATTAACATTTGTTGCTTGAGAAATCTATGCACCTGCAGATGAATTGATTAGTCTACATGGTGTTTGCCTTGGTCGTGCAACTAACAATATTGCGAAATACAGTTCAGTCATCGAATTATTGACCGACACTCTTTCACTTGGAATCTGTCACCTTATTGTACAACTCGATTCCCAGTTAGTAGTCTTACATTTGAGTAATGTTTACTCCATTCGAAGTCCTACGTTGTTAAGGGTATATTTACGAATTCACCTCTTGGAACGTCATTTTGATTACATTGAATATCAACACATTCCTAGATGTCTAAATACATTAAAATATGCTTTGGTTAATTATGTGTTAAGAAATACATTTGAGACATTTATAAAATCCAATCACACTTTGTATATACAACAAGTAAGCTAGTAAAAGCCTCATCTATATATAATGATAAAAGTTTACAAAAACGTGTTTTTGTTTGAAGACCAAAATATCAAAAATGTGAAGCACATTGCTTCATATACAATAGAGCATCAAGGATGTTTCTCACTATAACATGTGACTTCCCAGGATACTCTACGGAGCAGTCCACCAATGGAAGCAAACACGCCCATTGTGTGGCATTGGTAATGCCTCGGGATATCATCTATAGAGGCATATAGGATGTTCATCGTGAGTCCCTCCAGATTTTATTCTAGGGTCTCGAAGTCAACAAAAACTACTTCTGCTACATTACCTCTGTCACCTCGCCTCTAGATAGGGGATGAAACTGGAGGACAATAAAGTGCCACATATGCATCATCAAAGAGTGTTTGATTAGTCATCAGATAAAGAACATATAAAAACATTTTATATCATTAAAAATCACAAAAACATCATATAAACAAAATGTCCTTCTTACCTATGTCCCTTTGTTGGGAACCTTCAAGAAGAGCTAGTTCTGTATCTCCACAAAAGTATAGCCTGAAATATGCATAGTCGCCGACCATGAGCATTTGATTTATCAACCAGTCGAAGAAGACATCGTTATATCTAACGATGGGACCGGCTGCATGTCATGCCATGAGGTCGACCCACCTCTTCATTCTTGGATCCTATGTGGCAGGTATACCCCACTCTACCTGTAAGTGCAAAAATAGGACCCTCTCTAGGAATAAGGATACCAAAATCGACCTGTATCCAAACTGTTTCAATCCATCACTCCTACATGTGGTCAGTTGTTTTTTCATACTTTTGAGAACCCCTTCACAAAAGTTGAAAACTCGGGGCTCCATACACTCCAGCTCATACTAAAAATAGCTCTGAAGAGACATATGGGGAGTTGCACTCCCTACCATGCATGTGATTGTATAGAGGACGGTCCGTAGAGGGAATTATCATACATCTCTAATAGTGACTTTACCGCTATGCTTCTGGGTACATGGAATGAAATGCTCACTGATATAATGGTTCATAGTCTCACTGCCACCCCTACTACCTATAAGTGTTACTCGGAATACATGGTGAGATAGGTTAGTTAAGAAGTATATATCCTCGATATCTATCATAAGAGTGTGAGCACCCACATGAAATGCCTGCTCGTTCACATCCCACATGTGAACTAGGTACTCGAGTAATCTCAGTTGGGCCCTCATGCCCTGTATTTTGAATAATTTCAACAACCCACACTGTCAAAGGGCCTTCATCATTCCTGGTTCATTCTCAGCAAAGTAGTCTTCCTCTTCGTGGTCTCTCTCACGTCATTCCAAAATTTTGACCATGGAAAACCTATAATGGAACCATAAAGAGAGATTAGAATCATGATCTTCTTCCCTGGAGAATTTTTCTTGGCAAACTTATCTTTAAAAACTTTTGAGTTGTGGACATTGCAGGCCTATGCATTTGCATAGTGTAGTGTCGTCGCAAGCTAGATATAGGGCTGCCTGTGGAGATCCTAGATCGTTGCATGCCCCAATATAGGGCATCTACGATGACCTCCACGCATATCTACCTCCAAAAAATCAACTCAAAAGTCTATTTTTAACCAATGAAAAATGAATTTTAATCCATGGAAAGTTGAAGGAAATGAATATTACATTTTCTATGGAAATGATTCGTCGAATGATCAGTCGAGCACTCCATAATCCGCATTTGAAAATCGAGGTAAAAGAGGGTTTGGAGCAAAGGTTTGGGTGAAATTATAAATGAAATAGTGAAATGTGATTTTTTACTCATTTTATTGATTTTATTACTATTCATTTGAATATTATATTATTTTTTATATTTCATCCAAACCCTAAAGTCATAAAAACTTTTCAAGTGGTTGATTTTTGCAGATAGAAAAGTATAGGAGTGGAATGTTGGAATAAGGATCCGTTTTTTGGTTTGTTTTTATACATTTGTGACATATCCTTTTAGGGTTTTCCAAGAAAAACTCCAAACAAGTCTTGATTCTTTCTCACGCTCGTGAAACCATGAGAATGTAATCGAGTAGTATTTTGTCATTTTTTTGAACTCGTAATGGTGACATGAAAAACGAAGCCTATGGAGTATCCTTTAAGCTCTTTTCACACTCCATAAAAATGAAAAGATTGTCAAGTGACCTCGTTCTTTTCACGCTCATAAAAGCATTTGAATAAAACATCTAACGAGCGATAGGTTATCACTTTTTCATTCTCGTCAGATTAATTTATGAAAAATGACCTAATGGAGTCCGCTTTAAGTGTTTTCCAGACTCTCTAAACATGAAAAACCCATGATTCTTCTTTCTTTCAACTCATTAAACAAACGTCGAAAGACCCATATGGGATCGAACCTCTCCTTCTTAGGGTTCGTTAAACATACTCCGAGGGACACATCTGAAGGATGAGCTTACATCAACAAGCATATGTTATCCTCCTCAAGCTTGCATAAAAATAAAGAGGTACTCGGCATAAATGGTGGGGGGAAATTGGGAAAGAAATGTGTCTTTGTATTGGTGTTAGTGGCAGTAATAGTCACTCTTGAACATGACACCCCCCTTCATCATTGTATCCAGGTTGGGAAATCCATTTTTATCTCATTTTACCATCCACATGTCCATATGTCGTGTCCTCTTTGATTCAATGCTACCAAGAGCATTGTTGTGTCATTCATATGTTCAAGTGAAGTCCAAACAAAATCATCCTTCTATTGAGTAGACCATCTACAATTATAAATTTTCTACCATTTCGGCCTTCCCTAAGCCAATTTCAAATCACTTCACACTCTAATCTACTTCAAATCTATTACTTATTTTGTGTCATTGGTGGGGGATACATCAAGGCCCTCATGTGACAAGTCTTTTCCTTTCGACTTCAACTCATTATCTAGGAACAAGACTTAGAAATCATTTAGTACCTTAGAGTCTTCATGCCTCAATGGCATGTCTCTTCACTTCCAACAATGGGTTCACATCATTGAATCTTGATTAGGATATTTCATTGAGTGTTTGACTTCAACTCATTTAATCACATTCATTGGATTGTACTAGGGTACCTTGGGAGTCATTGACATCAATGGTGATTTACCTCGTTCTTGTTAACGGTTCTCATCATTGACTAATAATCAAGTGGTTTCTACCATGTTCAACGTCAACACCTGTAATCACATGGTTAGATTCGTACTTAGGGATGATGGAAATGAAGACCCTGGGTCTCATCATTCTAATCCAGGTTTTGATGGAGTATTTATGATTTGTATTAACAAATACATCCACTTTGTATGTCTCATGGATATGTTCGAATTTGAGTCATTTTAAAGCATACATCCACAGTGTCTTCACGGTGGCTATGTCGATTCATAATGACATGGATCCACAATGTATATTTAGTGGCCATGACTCACTTGATATTTTGTAATATGAGTATGGGAACGCCTACCTCAGACAATGGTATATTATTATGTTTATGCTTGACTATTTGCAGGTTCCCGATCGGTGTGCTCTTTGTTCAACACACACAATCTACAAAGTATTTTAGTTGTCACAAGTTCTAGCTTCACACTTTCGGGGGCATTCTGTTACACATTATTTTGGAAACCCTAGTGATCCATTGACAAACATGCGTTAATGTTCCCAAAAAGAGTCTTTTTCCATGAGGAAAGTGA
Organism: Picea engelmannii; assembly: GCA_009831015.1. Taxonomy (NCBI): domain Eukaryota; kingdom Viridiplantae; phylum Streptophyta; class Pinopsida; order Pinales; family Pinaceae; genus Picea; species Picea engelmannii. The sequence goes on from ML778347.1 coordinate 960,748, forward strand.
TTGGATTTCTCTTCTCAAAAACATTATTAAGGAAGGTCATCGCAGGTTGCAAAAGGCACAGGGTGTGATGATGCCTAATTGTCAGCCCCTAATCTAGAGGTGGACTATGATGTCTCCACAGGTTGCACTATAGCTAGGGTGTGACGATGTCAAAATCCAAGGAAAAGTCAAACTTCATGAAAGTTCTAGAAGGGGATCTTCTAGAAGATGAGGTGGCCTCCGAATGGTTTGGATCTTACTCGCTTCTCTAATTTGGTTGCATCATCCTAATCTCCTCAACCATCTCTCTTTCATCCTATATAAAGAGGGATCTCTTATGGAAAAGGCTAAGTTGGAATAGGCTAAAAATTGGATGAGGAATTCTACTTCAACTCATACTTGAGAGATTGATTTCAGTTCATCAAGTCATTATGGAGCTTCTTCATTAAAGGTTGGAACAATTGTGTGTGTTGTAGCAAAGGGCCATCGAAAGGGGACCTTGCAACATCAAGGCTTTGGTTGTAATCTCCACTTTCATTTTAATATGATACAATGATATGCTTCTTTCCCATAAAACTTGTTTTGTTTTATTGTATGATTCCTTGATCACATACTTATGTTCTTGTTGAGTATATTATATTACTTTCACTTTGGTTGGCTTGTGCTCCCTTGCAGATTCAATATCACAGGAGAATTGGAGTGGATCTAGGGTGGCAATGGCAGGAGGAAGTGACATTTAAAAGGTATGTTGTCTATCTCTTGTTAAATAGTAAACTCAATAGTTAGAGCTTAGGGAAAGCGTCATATTCTGTTCTGTTTTGTTCTAGATCTGGGTGGATCTAGGGAGATCTGTTTATGTTTTCATTTACCAATTAATCCAATAACATCTACAAACCCTTTTATTCGCACTATTTTTTTTTTTTTAGACATGGAAACCCTCATTTCCATCCATTTCCATGCATCTCCTTATCTGACCAAGAAATCTTTCTGGATCTTCTTCGGGTCTATTTGTGCATTGGAATCAAAGGTTCATCATATATTCAGTAACGTAGGTGGAGGGACCTAGATTCTATTCAAGGATCAATGTCGTAGTAGGTGCAGGTGACAACTACCCCTCAAAACTATTGTTAATCAATAAATATACTTTTTACTTTGAAATAATGGTATTTTTTCTGTATGTTCATTGTATTTGAATATTTCCTTACTTAGAATACTACTTGCTACAAATATTTATATTTTGATCAAATTCATTGGAATTATTTATGAGATAACTACATTTTTGTATACTCTTACTCTTGAAAGTCTTACAAGTTTACAAAGGATTAACTTGAGAGGACCGTGAAAGATTTTTGTCTTGTGATCTACATCAACCGTTGGACTCCAAGTAAGTATTTATTATTTTTTTATCAACAATTAGTTATTTGATCAAGGTAGTTGAAGATTCTTGTTTTCTTTCTTTGAAAATTGATTGGTCTTTAAATGGTCAACGATTTCTTATAGCTTTGACCCATGGTTAGAGGGAATTTTTCCGGCAATAGAACTGGAAACTCCACTGGTGAGGTCTCCTTTTTGGGTTAGTATAGGGTTATTGCATAGATTTTCTTTGGTTTTATTGATTGCTTCTTGATTTTACTGTTAAGTTGAATCTTTTAGAAACCTAGGCCTTTGTTTTCAGTCCTTGAGTCTAATTTTTTTCTTGCTTTTTCTTGAAATTATGGGTGTTGTACGCTATTTTCTTCAATAAAAGAAGAATGCATATGCATGTTGTATGAGGTAAGGGTGCATACATACTCTCCTTTCCTTAGTGATAGGCATGTACATTTCTTGTTAAGAGGAAATTTTCCCTTTTTTCTTGGTCAAGGTCTTGTCTTAGTCTTCGAGGGTCCTCCTCAACTCTCTTGGTTTCTATCTATGTCCTTAATGATCTCAGAATTCAGTCTTGGTTTATAAAACTAAAAGAAACACAATGTGATTTTATGCTTCTATGTTTGTGAGTAATTATTGGATTTTCTCTTTGTTTTCCATTATTTTTTAGCTTTCTTTCTATCTTTGTTATGTATTTAGTGTTTCAAGCTTCAAACCTAGGTTTTTATGAGTTTTTCTTGGATTATTAGGGTGTATAATCTCTTTCATTTGAAAACATAAGAATACATATGCTTATTATCAAAGACAAAAATGTGTACATACACTTCTTATTAAAGAGAAATGCATACATATGTGCCTTGAAAGAGGTAAAACCGCATACAACTGCGTAAGTGTTTTTTGGAAATATGGGTCATATAACCACCCTATAGAAGGATAATTCACGTACATAAACTCCCTATAGAATGTAAATGCACGTACATAATCTCATATATGCTACTGTTAATGGAGAAATGGGTGTTTAACTCCTAAAAAGTGATTTTTAGGGTTTTTTTTATCCCTTTATAGCCATGTTTTGGCTTTTTGGGGAGTCTTTTTTGGGAAGTTTGAACTTTGTTCCTAAAAATTATTGTGGGTTATACATAGTTTGTAAATCCTTCAAAATGAAAAAAAAAAACAAAAAAAAAAATATCCTTCTTTGGCTTCTTTGACCTTTTAGATTGCATAACTGTAAGACTAGTTTTGTTCTCAGGGTCTCGATTTCATGGTTGTTATTTCAATTATCTTTGAAATTGGAGTTTTTATTTGAGTTCGATACTTTTATTTTGTGATTTTATTTGATTTTTTCAATCATAGAAACAAAAATTTATTTCTTTTATCATGTTTTGTTATTTTTTTCTTTAGTAGAAAGAAGAAGAAAATTAAGAACCCTAGCTTGTTGCTAGTTTGGTCTCTTTATTTCTCTTGCAATTTTTTTCTTCAAATTGAAAATGAAAAAGGTATTCGCATAGGAGTTTGTTTTATTCTCATCTTGAAAATCGTTTCAAAGGAAAAATAATAAATAAAACTATTTTGTTTTCTTCTTTTGTTTCTCTCGAAAGTTGCATTGTGCATTTTGCATCAGAAAGAGAAAACATTGCATTTCAAGGTTTGAAAGATTGTTCATGCTTTTTTATTTCTTGAAAATACTTTTCATTGTAGAATTAGTGTAAATTTGTCTTCTCCAGTGTTATTATAAGTTTCATTTTTTCAAGAGCCTAAAAAAATTTAGTTTCACTTTCATACCCTTTGAGTAAAGAACAACCACAAAAAATGAATGCTAAATTTAAAATTTACTAGACTTTGTTTCTAGGGTTCATCAACAAGTTTAGGGTTAGGGCCTTAGATTAGGTTGGAGAGTAAACTCTCCAAGGCCATTGAACAAAAATAGGATTCTGATATAGGTAGATCCAAATATAATTGTCGTATAGGTATAGCCGGGAGCCTCCTCTAACACAGGATTTAAACATGAGGTCGCGTGAGGAAGATTCGAGGATATAACCCCTATTAAACTAAACCAAATGTAGTGGAAAGATCATATATGGGGGTTTCACTAGTTCCTTTACCTCCTTGAGAGTTCGTGATGTTAGAGACTTTATATTTTCTACCCTACCAATACGTTCATTCCTGATGGTCGGCTGTACCCCCCAGACACTGACTAGGAGTTGGTACCCATAGTTGTTTTTCCTAGGTATCTCAAAGGTGACTATGGGGGGTTTCCCATGGTACTTGGGGTAGATGTTATATGATTCTATCAATAACCCTAGAGCGTGCCCCATGTAGAGAGGGTTACTTGCACTAGTTAGGGATGGTAAGTGGAGTTTAGGGTAATTTCTTCTCACTCCATTCATCAGTCTCGAGACTTGATCAACCCATGCCAATTTCTGGAAGGTCCCTTTTCACTTTTTCATTTCTTTGGACTCAGGAACTTCTCCACCCAGGATGATTTTCCGGTGAAGTTGTTTGTTTGTGATGTTTATATTAGGAATTTTTAGTGGAGTGTTATTGTGTGTAGTTGGAATTATATTCTATCTATATCACTTATTTTGCATCATTGTTTCAAGGAGGTTGACCAAACACTCCATTGGTTGGGAAGAACCGCAGGTATTTCTCTTGAAAATGTGGAGAAACCTCCTAGAAGGCGTAGGTTTTCATCCCACACATTTTCCAGAGTCAACATGTGAGATTGTTTTGGACATGGACATTCCCGCAAGGGATGAATATGTGCATAAGAATGGCAGGGGTAAATTTCTTTAGGATACCAACCAAGGGACCCATTTCCAAGCAGATTATTACTATTTTCCTTTCTTTGGAAACGTTGGTGCCCCCTTGATGGCCACTTTCAAAATACATGGGTTAAATGTTGGACTACCAGTTTGGTTGTGAACCACTCCAAATGTTAACAATGCCCCTGATGTTTCCTAGATAATAAAATTATTTCAAGGGCATCGATTTGATCCTTTACCTTATTTTTCCACAAATTATACTCCTCCTTATCCCTCTTCTGGTGAAAGTATAGATACTAGTAATCAAAAGTATAAAATTATTAGGAAGAGTAGGAATAAAAAAATAATTCACAACTTCTGCTAGTCATGTTGGAGATCAGTCACCATCCTTTGTGATTCATGCAGGGGGTACAGGTCGATTCACTGCAAGACATACTAGCAATAGTTCGACAAACTCTATGATTCATGTTGGAGATATGATACTAGCCTCAATGAGTCATTCTCAAGGTAAAATTCCAATCATTTCTAGTCATACTGGAGTCATAAGGTAAAATTCCAATCATTTCTAGTCATACTGGAGTCATAAGGTAAAATTCCAATCATTTCTAGTCATACTGGAGTCATAAGGTAAAATTGCAAATTAGGTTTTTTATTTCTATTTTTGTGTCATTTATTATTTTTAGTATCATGGTAATGTTTTAATTTTATTTAACATGAAAATGTTATATTTTATTTTTATAGGATTTTTCTAAACAACTTTCACATATGTTAGTGGGGATTTACTCTACAGAGAATTATATCATGGATGTCATCAACACTTTTCATATTGAAAAGACACAAGAAGGAAGGAAAAAGAAACATAAAGTAATGGAGGTTGAACCTGCAAGAGTAGATAGAGAATAACATGAAAGAAGAAATAAAAATCCTCATTCTAGAAATCCTAAAAGGGTTACATTTGAAAATGAGGAAACTCCAAATGAAGATTTTGTTGATATTGATCCCAATGAAGTTATCAATCCTTCTCGCAAAAAGAACAAACAAGATAAATGAAAAAGAGTGATGGTTGATGATGAGTCTATTACTATTGATTATGAAGAAATCATTGATTTAGATAAAACACATTTAAATCATAAGAGGAAGAAAACAAATGTTGATAATGTTCAAGAAGCCATCATTAGCTCGGAGTATTATAGTGAAAGTTCTAAAGGTAGTAGAGAAATAATAACACTAGGTGCTTATCTAGAGGATGGTATTATGAAAACAACACAAAATGTCATTCGAAATAGAATGAGGATGACAAACTTAGTTGATGATGGCCACACATTTCAGTTGAATGTCAAACAACTTTAGAAACCCACAGAAGGGCAGGAAAAATAACAAATTAGAAAATTACATCACTTGCATATTGACAATTTGAAAGCAATGATTATATACAATCCATATGCAGATGTGGTTGACTACCTAGTTCTTGTTGACCCAATGGAAGTTCCTATGAGGGAAGAATTTGATAGATCAAAATGGTTTGACTAAAAATATTACGTGATTGGAGGAAATCATTCTACAAAGGATAGAAGAGAATTGATGCAAGAATATCCCAATAATCCTCTTTTTGAGACAGTTAAATGCATAATTTTTTTTGGTTTAACAGATTTAGAAGCAAAGTTACTGGCATGGGATCATAACAAGGACAATGATTACAGAATGTCTATGACCTTCATTCAAAGGATGAGATTTATCCACATTGAATTTTTTGAAATATTCCATGGGGAGAGATCAAATGTTGATGTTAAGTTTCAGAAGCAATGTTGTATGGAAATAGGATTCCCACTTGATGATGAAAATACAAAGGAAAAATATCGCAAAGGAAGTGATATATTTATAGTTTTGGATAACTATTTTCAATTGGGATTTAGAATTGGATAGGTATGGGATTTGATAGATGAGATCTTCACCTTATGGGAAAATGTTGGTATAAAAAATCATAGAGTTAAGAAGGCTAAACCGTTGATATGTGGCACAAGTAAGATAGATCCTGACATAAGAAATCTTCCTGATGATATGACTATAACACCTTGGAGATCGATACAAGGAGTAAAGGATGATAAACTTATCATAAGTATATTATTGCGTTTTAGGTCGGGAGAATTGTCAATGGAAGAAATGTGTGATGAATTTTAAAAGTAATTATGTTGAGTTATTTTAATTTATGTTAGGACAAGATAATTGATTTTTTCATTTTAATATCAGTTTAACAATATTTTTTTTTTATTTAGTCACAAGGTGTATATGAAAATATAAGAGGAAATGGTCAATATGTTGAATGAATAAAGTTGGGATGATGTTAAACTCAACTATCCATATTCAAGATCAAGCTCTTCAACAGTATTGAAACAATTTTTTGTTGCATTCAAAAATGTATGTTGATTTATTACATTCATATTATTCGTTTGTAAGTTAATTTATTTATATTTTAATAGTTATAGATATATAAAGATGTGTTTGTTTGTTTCATTAAAGATGCCAAAGAAGAATGCAGATGGAGTACCTGAAACATTAAAAAAAATTATTCAAAAAGCCAAGTTTGAAAGAGAAAGAAGGAGATGTGTTCAAAATGTTCAACTTGATGACACCCTTGATCACTACATTTGGAATGGGCTCGACACTGTTCAATATAAAGTGATATTAGGTGATTGTGAAAAACTTGCAAGTATTGTTCCTAAAAAATAATACTCCCTAGTTATTGCGGATATCCCTCATGGTTATAATATCCAAAACATTGAATATGATATTGAGCCTTATACTTACCAAGCTTTCAGTAAAGTGGTTATGGGATTTACAGAAGTTACGATATCACCATTTTGGAGATTTCTACTATTTCATTCAAACACACAACAAGGATTAGTACAATCAATCTTCAAGGGAAAAGAAAAGACAAGGAGGGACTTTATTTGGTAAGATATTGAAAGTGTATGTTTAGCAATTAAGATTATAAAACAATTTTATTAATTCACAAGTTAATTGAATTTTCACTTATTTATGTTACAGGCACAAGCCAAATATTCAGAGCTCCAAGAAAGAATCATTTAAACATGATTTTGAGACTATACATATTGCAACTTGGACAAAAGATGAGTTTTATAATTCTATTCTTGTCAATGCAAATGATGGAGAGACTCCTAGTAGTATACCGGTATACAATGTTGTGGTTAGAAAGCTAACATATGAGGAAAAATATTTGAAAGGAGAAATGTTTAACATTTATCAAAAACCACAAGCATTAATTAATTATCTTCCAGAAAAATTTTCAAATGAAGGAGATTGGGTTTTGGATTTGTTTTCGGGTTCAGGTAAGAATTATGATCTAATATTTATGAAACCATACTTCAATCTTAGATTATTTTTAATTTGTATTTTTACAGTATCTAACCTCATTATTTATTTTTTATTTGGTGATTAGGTATAACATTAGTGTGTTGCCTACAAAAAGGAAGGAATTGCATAGCCATTGAAAGTGACCCAATGCAGTTCAGTTTTATTCAACAAAGAATTAATGTTATTCCATCTCTTCCAGATGAAATGCAAGAAGTCGGCTTGAGGAAAGGAGATTTTAGTTAATCAAAGGTGGCAAAATTGTCAAAGGAACCTCAAGTACCATTAGGAGGAATGATTGGAAATGATCACTTTGGAGAACTTGCAGATATCAAAGAACCAATGGAAGAACAAAATGACACAATGGAAGCACAAAATGACGTTGAAGAGGATAATAATGTGTCTGTTGAGCATGATGAATTTGGGATATATTATATTGTTGATTATTTTAAAGATGTCTTTGAAGGCGACGCTCAATTTTGCAAATTTTTGATGAGTTATAACTGTAATGATTTGACTTTCATATTTGAAAATAAGAATAAAGATGTATCTATTTTTGTTTTGTGATGAATCTTTTTATTGTTTCTTTTTTCGTTTTATTTGTATGTGAATCACTATACATTGGAAAATTATATTAAATGTTGTCATTTTTCTACTTCAAATGTATAAAAATATGAAAGAAAATGATAATTGTTTATAAAATTTAGACTTTTTTTGTTTAATTATGTCCATAAAAATGCTTTATTTGACATGTTATTTTAAGGAATATGTACCAAAATGTATAGGTTTTTTATGATATATGGCTATAAAATGTGTTTTTTTTTTATAAATATTTAAAAGTAGTGTTATTTAACTACATTGTTTTTCGATTTATTGAAGTAAAGGTAAACAATGTGTTAAAAATGATGTTTTTCACTATATTTCAAAAGTATGGAGCAATAAATTAATTAAAGAGACAAAATTCTATGAAAAATCGTAACTTAAGAAAGGCAATTGGTAAAAAAAAAATTTAAGATTGAAAGAAACATGAAAAAAAGACTAAAAACGGAGTTGAATAATATATATATATATATATATATATATANAGAGAGAGAGAGAGAGAGAGAGAGAGAGAGAGGAAAAATGAGCATTTAAAAAAATAATGTGGAAACATTGTGGATCGAAAAAATTAAAATATCGAAAATCACCTAAAAACAGAGAGGGGGTGCTACCAATAGTACCATTTTTAAAAATGGGGTAAAAAATTGGACCCCCAAAAAGACAAGAACTCTAGAGAGTTCTCGTTAAGTTGGTAAATTGCACTATTTAGGGTGCCCCATGAAGATAGGGTTACTTGCACTAGTTAGCGATGGTAAGTGGAGGTCAAGGTAATTTATTCTCACTCCATTCATCAGTCTTGAGACTTGATCAACCCATGTAGGTTTCTGGAAGGTCCCTTTTCACTTTTTCATTTCTTTGGACTCCAGACCTTATCCACCCAGGATGATTTTTTTGTGAAGTTGTTTGTTTGTGATGTTTCTATTAGGAATTTTTAGTGGAGTGTTATTGTGTGTAGTTGGACTTATATTGTGTCTATACCACGTCTTTTTCATCATTGTTTCAAGGAGGTTGACCAAACACTCCACTGGCTGGGAAGGACCATTGATATTTCTCTTGAAAGTGTGGAGAAACCTCCTAGAAGGCATAGGTTTTCATCCCACTCATTTTCCAGAGTCATCATGTGAGATTGTTTTGGACATGGACATTCCTGCAAGGGACGAACATGTGCATAAGAACGTCAAGGGTAAATTTATTTAGGATACCAACCAACTAACCCATTTCCAAGGGGATACTTATTCTTTTCCTTTCTTTGGAAACGTTGGTGCCCCCTTGATGGCCACTTTCAAAATTCATGGGTTGAATGTTGGACTACCAGTTTGGTTGTGGACCACTCCAAATGTTAACAATGCCCCTGATGTTTCCTAGATAATAAAATTAAGTCAAGGGCATCGATTTGATCCTTTACCTTATTTTTCTACAAATTATACTCCTCCTTATCCCTCTTCTGGTGAAAGTATAGATACTAGTAATCAAAAGTATAAAATTATTAGGAAGAGTAGGAATAAAAAAAAAAATTCACCAACCTTTGTTAGTCATGTTGGAGACCAGACACCATCCTTTGTGATTCATGAAAAGGGTACAAGTCAATTCACTGTAAGCCATACTAGTAATAGTTCAACAACCCTTTTTATTCATGTTGGAGATATGATACTAGCCTCTATGAGTCATTATCAATGTAAAATTCCAATCATTTATAGTCATACTAGAGATATGTCAACAACCTTTATAAATCATGTTGAATACATGCAACCGGTCACTGCAATTTATGTTGGGAGTGTGAAACCAACATATAAAAGTCATGTTAGAGACAAGTCACCAGCCTCTACAAGTCATACTTGGAGCGCAATTCCATTCATTTCTATTTATCTTGGCATCAAGTCTCCAACCTCTACAGGTCATGTTAGATACTAGCACCCAACCTCTACAAGTCATACTATGAGAAAGAAACCAACCATTGCTAGTCATGCCAGGGGAAAAGGTACAGCCACTGAAAATCATACTAGAACTAGCCAACCACCTCTACAAGTCATGTTCGGGGGGAATTTCTAGTCATTATTAGTCATACTTGAAAAACGTCGCCATCCTCTATTATTTATGTGGGAGATATGTCTCTAGCCACTACAAGTCACGATGGGGGCAACCCACTAGCCACTGCAAGTCATGTTGGGGGAATTGATACTATTAAGAAACCTATATTAATAGGATGTAATTGCAAGTTCCCCGGTAATATTTGTGAGGGATATCATCTTACTCATTTTTTCCCTATTATTCCCTTGGTACTAAGAGCATGGTTCTTAGCTAAAGGCCCTTCCAGTCCTGATTCATCTCTATTTTCCCATCAACATGTTCAATCATTAGTTGATGAAGTGGTCATCTCGATTCCATCTTCGGTTCATCCCACTCTTTTTTTGGACTATAATGTGTCTCTTGAACATGTTGTCTCGCAGTCTATTCAACTAGTGGTTGAAGAAGTGGTCGCATCGATGTAATCTTTAGCCAATACCACTCTTATTTTAGTGAATGATGAATCTATCAACTATGTATTTAGCATTTCTAGTTCAGTACCTTCTGAACAAGGGAGAATTCCATGTCAATTTTCACATGCAACTCTATGTGACTAATTTTTAAATATGAGAAATTTCTTCTTAGTGAACTAACAATAACGCCCTAGATGTTATCGCTAAACAATTATACATTAAGATTTATTCACTAAAAACATATGCAACAACAACAAAAAATATCAGAGATGAATCATCACACATATGAAACACAATTTTAGTTATGTAATTTTGTTATCATCGGAAATACTAAGGGAAAATCCAACCCTCCCATCCAATACAATATCACCAAAATATGAGGACAACCTTTTCCTCCAAATTCACCTTCTCTTAGAACAACCTTATTCTACAATTACCATATAAATCAGATAACCAAACCTCAACAAATATTCTAGAAATATTCTCTGCCAAAAAATATATTGCAAATCACCTATTCAACCTGTTGAGGTCACCTGTTGTCAACCTATATAGACCTTCACCTACCCAAAATATATTGTATGGATGTACACAACTATTCCTACAACAACATGCATATGTATGTGATAGTTCCCACTGAAACCCATGTACATGTTAAAATTTGTACTAACACTTCATACAAATCGCTCCACTTTGTACAATATCTTCCTTCTGAGGTTGTCTCTCTCTCCCACACACGAGGTGTGTCTTTCCTTTCCAAAAATATAAAATAGAGAGTCCTCAACCTTAGGCCAGATTTTCCACCCTAGCAGAATTTCCCTTTGTTGAAATTACCAAGCCTCCTAGCACAAGTACAAACTCACTTATGATACCTCCATTATGCACATTGATGATCTAATGCCACCATGACATCTCTCCTTTATATAGGATTCCAATGAGTGATTTTAATAGCCCTTCCTAAACTCAACAATTAATTATAATATTTTATTCCTCTTTGTGGGTGTGGCACCCCCATACAAACCCAGAAATCCCATCAACTTTCCCATTATGCCCTAGCCTCATTTCTAGGTCAATTTCATTGAAATGAAAGCCAAAACTTGTGCGAATGAAAATTCCCATGTTCCTAGTACCTTGGATTTTAGTGAGAATACCTCCTGAAGCTACAAAAATCAACATTCCACTCTTTTCGAGTACACTCCCTCCAAGTCCTAGGATGGTTTCCTTTGATTGGAATAATCTTGTTGAGCCTTTTCTTCCTTCTTCTTCACCCTTCTAAATAATGGTTAAAGTTAATTCAAAAGGAATTTACTGATATATTGTAGATGAATGAGACTCTGCAAGTATTTTGTCCTCTTAGACTTGGCATACTTTGGGTTCTCCCAAGCTTGTGTCAGCTACCAGTGAGCTGCTAGATTTTGATAAAATACCTGGTGAATATTTGGGGATTCCTCCCCAGTTGCCTATCATGTTAGCAGGAAAGAGCATCATATTCGATATGATAGTGATGATTAGGCTCTTTAGACTACCATATGGTTCTCGAGCATGATTATGTTTATGTTATTAATGTTTTGGTGTCTACACTCTTTCGTGTGATGCATTTTCCTCACAATGAAACTATTGTCACTATTGATCAACTTGAATATGATAATAACCATCATAGTTCAACTATAGATCTATTTTCTCCATAGTGATCGAGTCAACTCTTCCCCGACATGGGTGAATTAAGTGGCATCTTATTTGGACAATTGATTATGTATTATATCCAATGTTGGCATATGAACCCTTTATTTCCCTTATTTTTTCGAGTGATATTGGGTTCTCTTTTGAGTCTGATCTTATTGTTTGTGATACCTTGAGCCATGGTATTTTCAGGTCGTTGAGTCCTAGTATTTTGGATGTTGAATTTCCTTCGGAAGAGGGTATTCTTGAAGTTATTCTTGAAGCACCCCATTTTTTAGTGAGATTAAAATTGACACTCGAATCGAAAAATGTTGCTTCCAATAGCACCACCTTTATTTTTAGAGTTAAATTTAAAAATTGATTGAAACAATGGCCTTCGAAAATGGTAAACTCATAAATAAACAAGTTAAAATCAAATCCTAAATTGAAAAGTGGTAATATTTGAAAATTTATTTATTAATTAATTACTATATTTTATTAAAAAATAAATAAATTGGGAAAAAAAAACTTGGTAAACAAGTTTTTTTTATTAAATGGAAAAATAACAAAATTTATTAAAACACAAATTAAAAATAAAATAAATGAATAAATAATTAAAAACAAAACAAACTTTATTTTTTAAATGAAATAAAAACATTTAAAAAACAAAATTAAAAAAAAAAAAACTTTAAAAACAAACCCAAAAACATTTTTTTAATTGTTTTTTATTTATGTATTTATTTTTATTTTTTTTAAAGGTTTTTATTTAAATGTTTCAATTTTTTTAACACTCTATTTTTTCTTTTAAGGTTTAACTTCATTTTTTTCTATTTTTTTAATGTGTATTTTTGAAAAATTGTGTTATATTTCCATTTAAAAAAGAAAACTTGTTTACCGAGTTTCTTTTTTCCAATTTATTTATTTATTAATTCGAAAAAAATAATAATTAATAAATATTTTTTCTAGTAATACTACTTTTCAATTTAGGAGTTGGTTTTAACTTTTTTGTTTTCCATAGTATTAGTTATCAAGACCAAAGTTTCAATTAAGTCATAAATTTAACTCCAAAAATGAAAGTGTTTATACTGAAAGCATCACTTTTCGATTCGAGGGTGAAATTTTGACAAACGTATTTATTATCAAGGCCAGAATTAAAAAAAAATCACAATTTTAACCCCCCTTAAAAAAAGGGTGCTACTAGTAGCACCACTTTTTGATTTTGATGGGTGTTCTATATGCACTGAAAACACACTAAAAACCCTCAATTAAATTGTCAACACGGGGTAAGTAAACTTAAAGTTGTAGCAAAATATATGTCAAGGTAGAAGGGCTGGTAGTAGTGTAGTCTAACAAAGAAAGTGGTTATCTAAGGGTTATCTATTCAAGCAAAGCTATCTAATGAGAAAACCCTACTAAGAAACTTGAAACTATGTAACCTAAGTACTTTTGGACCAAGGATCGATGGATAGTTCTATGAAAGCAAGTAAAAACCCTATGTAAAGCAAACTAGTTCATAACAATAAGAAAAATCAACTATTAAGCATAACAATAAGCAAATAACAAAAGAAAACTACTTTAAGTTGCCAACCTAAATTAAATGAGAAACTACCCTATGAAAGAAAGTAAATAAACAATCCTACAAAAATTATATTAAAGCAAGTAAGAAAAACAACTAGCTAACCTATTAAAGCAAGTAAACAAGTAAGCAAAACAACTAGCTAGCCTATTAAATAAAATAAACAACTAAATACTCTAAGATAACTTCTACTACAAGTAATCTAATTAAAACTTCTCATTGAACAACTATCTAGCCTAAGAGGCAAGTGGACTATATTCTTAATTCAAACTTCAAAACTATTTCTAATTCATAAAAGGAAATCTATTTAATTGAAAGCAAGAAGGACTAACAACTAACCTTTAATCTATAATAAGCAAACTTCTCTCTAACCTATCAAAGCAAAAGACCATCTATCCTAGAGCAGCAATAAAACTATATTCTGATATATGAAAGCAAGAAACTATATCTTCTTATCTACAAAAGCAAGAAACTATCTTTTAACCTATGAAAACTCAAATATAGTGTTGGTGGTTGTGTGAATGTCTTCGGTGTTGTATGATATCTCGATGGCACTTGAAAACACAATATAATTCAAGTGGTATAGGCTCTACACTGATCTCAATAGCAAAGTGAAAGGTATGGATTAAACAATCCAATGAGAATTTAGCCATTACGGAAACAATGTTAATTACCCTGCATATTCATGAAATTATTAACCATCAACAATATAACAAGATCATAATTGTACTCTATTCTATATAAGAAAAATTCATAAGAAAATTCAATCATTAACTAAGAAATATAATTGCAATCTAATTCTAGGGAAGAAAGTACATAAAATGAAGCTATGTTATATATATTCTAACAATTCAAAGTGCAAGAAGGAAATAAAAACATGATTATAGCATATAACAAGTAAACTAATGAATAAATTAATCAACAACTAGCTAAGCAAAATCTAATTAACAATTGAATAATCAATAAAAAATGAAACTAACCCTATCCATCCACCGAATCCTCGTTTGAAGAAAGTATGAAATAAAACTTTGTTCTACTCTGTTTTAAACTTGATTCTAAAAGCATAAATAAAACACAATCTAATATTTAATTTCACACGGGGTTAGTGTATGATTTTGCAAACTCATTCCTAATTACAAAATCAATGCATATTAAAAAAACGTCTCCATACTAACCTGCAAAAGAGAATTAAAATAATTAAACTATAACAACAAATTAGATAACAAAGAAATAAAGGAACAGTTCATGTACAGGAAATAAAAAAGACATCTAAGCTATGAAATGCATAAATAACACATAGAACAGTTACCAGACTGTTAGTGGGCCCCCCGGCAAGTTGTGGTCACTTCTCAAATGCACACCATGAGCTCAGCAAAACGATTTCACCATTAAAACTTGAAAAATACAGTCTTATACAATTTTGGCAATTGAAAAATGCAAAAACGGAGGAAAACATTTTTATCTCTATCTTCTACTTTGTCTACTACTCCTTAGCTATTGTATGACCACCACGGTGGTATTTATAAGATTTACAGACCAAGCGGTTGACCACAGGGGGGTTGAACCACTTCTAAAAATGACAAATTACATTAATGGTGCCCTAACTACTGAAATAGAGCGATTCAATAATCGCCCTACTCAACAACCTAAACTGAGTTGTCAAGAGTTCAGTAGTTGGAGGGGATAAGCATGAGAAAAACCCACGTTCCTGATTCACCCACCACTGGTTGCCAATACCATAATCGCCAATTCGCCCACCATTTTTTTGTAGGACGTGGTGTTGGACGCAATGTCGGATCGGGTACTGGATCGAGTGCTAGAAGGAGTACCAGACTGAGTTCTGGAAGCAAAAACGTGATGCGTTTTTTTCCTGTAACACCAAAAAACATGAATCAGATCCTTGGAAGAATAAAAACATGATGAATTATACTTAAAATTAGCATTAAACATGAATCATACATACCTAGTGTAGATCATACCGTTTTAGCATAAAATTCTTCAAAAAGCTCCTTCAAAACATGAAAAACACATATGTATATTTGGCAAAAGTATCTAATTACTATCATAAAACTGATCATATCTCGAGCCCAACATTACCCCCACACTTAAGATTTTCCAAGTCCCACTGCAAACAAAAATAAATTACCCCTCATGACTAAGCTTGCTGAGGAGGATTAGCTTCGGAAGCTTCTCCTTCTTGCTGTGAAGACTTTTCCTTATGCCTCTTGTGTTGCTTCAATTGTGCTCTGAGGCTGCGGTTGGATTTTGTTGGAAGATTGATTGTTGTCATTGATGTCAACCCTAGTCATGGGTTTTGGACCGCAAGATTGATAAAGGTATTTGGACATGAAGGAAAATGCACATGCATATAAAACACCCATGAATGGATAGTATACATCATGTTGT